>VZQC01004414.1:6271927-6322693 GCA_009823505.1 Rhizomys pruinosus
ATGGGGCAGAAAGAAATGCAGAATGTACAGTTTGGATCTGATAACTGCACTAGGAAGATTAAAGGTGGGGCCAAGGCATGTGAAGGAGAGGCTCCCTTTCATAAGGAGACTAAAGTGATTAAGGAGAGGCCTGGAGATTTACAAGTAAACAAAAGAATCAGTACCTTCAGGGCAATACCACACACAGCTAATCCTCCAACCAGTCCAGGGCAGAGAAAAGTTGCAAATGTGGTTGAAATAGGCCAGAGTCCGTCCTGAACTTGCAGCCAGATTCGGCAATTCCATTCACATGGTGCTGGCTTTAGAGGCATGAAGTTTGCAAGAGTGAAGGGGTCTTTAGTTCTTCCTCCACGGTTTCAGAGAGCTGCCAAGGTCAGGCAGTGTGCAGCAGGGGTGTACCTGAATAAAGAACGTCCTGATAGGCCATTGCATGAAGCTGTGTATGTGAAACCTGGCTGGCAGCGGAGACCCCAAGAAGACATTCAAGATGCCAGACCTGTGAGATATTTGCCAAGGAGAGCTGCATACAGGGAGTGGTACCAGCCTAAGAAAGAGATGTGTGTTGCAAGCAAAGCTGGAAGAGCTGAGCCATCTAAGCCCTTTGGAAGTCAAGTCCCAGAAATTGCACATGGAGCTACTGGACTTGGAGTTTGCCCTGCTGGTTTTTAGTCTTGTTTTTGTCCAGTATTTCCTCACTATGCCTCTACTCCTCCCCTTTGGAATGGGAATATGTATTCAGTTCCACTGTACTTTGGGAGTTTGTAATTTGCCTTTTGATTTTCCAGGAGCTTACAGTTAGGAGATTGGCCTGAGGATCAGAAGAGACTTTGTACTGTTGACTTTTGAATGGCATTGAAACTGGTAAAGAATATGGGGACTTTTAAGGTTGGACTAAATGCATTTTGCATTTTATATGGTCAGGATCCTATAGGGGCCAGGGAGTGGAATGTGGTGGTTTGAATGAGTGTCCCCCATAGGCTTTGGGTGTTCAGACATTTATCTCCAGTTGGTGGCACTGTTTTTGGAGGTCTTAGAAGGTGTGGCCGTGCGAGAGGAAGTATGTCACTGGGGGCAGGCTTAGTGAGTTTAACAAGCCTCGTGGTCTCCAGTCATCCTCTCTCTGCTTCTTGTGCTCTTTGCGAGATGTGACCCTCAGCGTGCTGCTTCAGCTCCAGCTGCCATGCCTCCCACAACAATGGACTCTAATTCCCTGGAACCGTCAATCGTAAGCTCAAATAAACTCTTCCTTTTATAAGTTCCTTGGTCATGGTGTTTTATCAGAGCAACAGAAAAGTGACTAATACACTAGGCAAAGAACTGCCAACCCACCTCTTAATTGCATTTCTTTCTTATTTTTTTAGCCTTTTTTTGAGGCAGGGTCTTTCTTTAGTCCCACCTGGCCTGAAGCTCACTATGTAGACCAGGCTGGCCTTGAACTTCCAGAGATCTGCCTGCCTCTTCTGGGATTAAAGGCTTGTGCCACCATGCCCAGCCTACTCAATTGTATTTCTTTTTTCTTTCTTTTTTTTTTTAATTTATTTATTTATTGTTTTTTTTTTTTATGTGTATGAGTGTACTGTCTGCATGTAATTGGTGCATCTGTGTTGAGAAATGCCACAGAGGTCAGAAGAGGGCATAGGATTCCCCTGGAACTGGAGTTAATGATGGTTCTTATCTGTCATGTGGGTGCCAGGAATTGAACCCAGGTCCTCTGAAGGAGCAGTCTGTGCTCTTAACTGCTGAGCCATCTCTCCAGCCCCAACAATTGCATTTCTTACTTGGAGAATTGTCTAGTCAAGTCCTTTGCACATTTCATTTTATTTATTTCATTTTATATTTATTATTATTTTAAATAGACATAGAACAATAGGTTTTGTTATGGAATTTTCACGCCCGACTTTGTTCATGCCACCCAGTTACCCTTCACTGTTCTCCTATCCCACTCTCAAAATCCCCTTTCTCCCTTTTCTGATTTTGCATCTTATATATACACATTTAAAAAATCTAGAATATGTACATTTGAGAAAACATACTGTGTTTGTATTTCTGCGTTTGGTTTATTTCACTTAACATAATGATCTTGTGTTTCATCTATTTTCCTGTAAATTGTGTAATTCCCTAGTTTACAGTTGAACAAATCTTAACTGTGCACATATTTTCATACATTTTCTTTGTCCATTCATCTTTATTTTTTGTTTATTTTTTTTAAGGGATTCACAATATAAGATCACAGTTGTTTTCAGATCATATTGACATTGCTCAGTTTGCCATACAATTAGGTAATTGGTGCTAGCATCCAAAGATGAGGGATACCATTCATTGTTTGTTTTTCTGGGACTGTGTTACTTCATTCAGCGTGATATCTTCTAGCTCTGGCTATTTACCAGCAAAGCTCATGATGTCATCTTTCTTTACTGCTGCATAGACTCCATTGTGTAGATGTACCACATTTTCTCTATCCACTCGTTAGTTGAGGGGCATGTGGGTTGGTTCCAGATCCTTGCTATTATGAAGAGAGCTGCAATAAACATGGCTGTGTATGTATCTCTGCAGTAAGATGAGTCTTGTGGGTACATACCTAGGAGTGATATGGCTGGGTCAGGTGGCAAGTTCATTCCAAATCTTTCAAGGGTTCTCCACACTGCTTTCCATAGTAGCTGTACAAGTTTACATTCCCACCAGCAGTGGATGAGTGTTCCCCTTTCCCCACAACCTCTCCAGGACTTGGTATCATTTGTTTTCTTGATCCTAGCCAGTCTTACTGGAGTAAGATGATATCTTAAAGTGGTTTTGATTTGCATTTCCTTAATGATTAGTGATGTTGAGCAGTTCTTGAGGTGTTTCTCAGACATCTCTAATTCCTCGCTTGTGAAGTCTCTGTTCAGTTCTTTGCTCCATCTATTGAGCGGGTCATTTGTTTTCTTTTTTCTTTGTTTTTTGAGTAGTTTATATATTCTGGAAATCAATGCTTTGTCAGATGTATCTGCAGTGAAGGTTTCCTCCCACTCTGTGGGATTTCTCTTCACTTCCTTGATTGTTTCTTTTGATGTACAGAAGCTTTTGAGTTTGATGAGGTCCCATTTGTCAATTGTCGACCTTAATTCTTGTGCAGCTGCTGTCTGATTTAGGAAGTCTTTTCCTACGCCTATGTCTTGTAGTCTGCTGCCAACTTTTTCTTCTATCACCTTCAGAGTTTGGGGTTTCACGTTGAGGTCTTTAATCCATCTGGAGTTGACTTTTGTACAGGGCGAGAGGTAGGGGTTTAATTTCATTCTTCTACAAGTGGTGATCCAGTTTTGCCAACACCACTTGCTGAAGATGCTGTCTTTTCTCCATTGTGGCTTCTTGGCCCCCTTGTCAAATATGAGATGGCTGAAATTGTATGTGCTCAGATTTGGATCTTCGGTTTTGTTCCATTGGTCAACAGGTCTGTTTTTGTGCCAGTACCAGGCTGTTTTTATGACTATAGCCCTGTAGTATAGTTTGAAGTCTGGTATAGAGATCCCCCCTGTGTAGCTCTTTTCACTCAGGGTTGTTTTGGCTATTCGGGGTCTTTTGTTTTTCCAAATGAATTTAAGAACTTTTGTTTCCAAGCCTGTGAAGAAACTCTTGGGGATTTTGATTGGGATTGCATTAAATCTATACAAGAGTTTTGGTAAAATGGACATTTTTACAATGTTAATTTTCCCAATCCATGAGCATGGGAGGTTTTTCCATCTTCTGATGTCTTCTTCAATTTCCTTCTTCAGGGGTTTAAAATTTTTGTTGTAGAGATCTTTGGTGTCTTTGGTTAGGTTTGTTCCTAGGTATTTTATTGTTTTTGAGGCTATTGTGAGTGGGAAGGTCTCCTTGTATTCCTTCTTCAGTTGCTTGTTGTTGGTGTAAAGAAAGGCTACTGATTTTTCTAGGTTAATTTTGTATCCTGCCACTTTACTGAAGCTCTTAATCATTTCTAGGAGTTTTCTGGTGGAGTTTTTAGCATCCCTTAAGTAAACAATCATATCATCAGCAAAAAGGGATAGCTTGACTTCCTCTTTTCCAATTAGTACTCCTTTAATTTACTTTTCTTGTCTTATTACCCTAGCAAGTGTTTCAAACTCTATGTTGAAGAGGAGTGGTGACAGGGGCAGCCTTGCCGAGTTTCTACCTTTCAAGGGAATGCTTCTGTCTCTTCTCCATTTAGGATGATGTTGGCTGTGGATTTCCTGTATATGGCTTTGATTACATTGAGGAATGATCCCTCCAATCCAATTCCCTCTAGGACTTTAAGCATGAAGGGATGCTGGATTTTGTCAAAAGCTTTTTCTGTATCAATTGAGATGACTGTGTGGTTTTTGTCTTCCAGTCCATTTATACGCTTGATGATATTTTTTGATTTTCGTATGTTGAACCATCCCTGCATCTCTGGTATGAATCCAACTTGGTCATGATGGATGATCTTCTTGATGTGGGTCTGTATGCTATTTGCCAGTATTCTGTTTAATATTTTGGCATCTTTGTTCATTAATGTGATGGGTCTGTAGTTCTCCTTTTTGGTTGTATCTTTGCCTGGTTTTGGTAATAGAGCAATGCTGGTTTTAGTGAAGGAATTTGGAGAATTCCCTCTGTAACCTTCTAAACATTTTCAGTAATAATGTTCATAAGTCTTTTTGAAATGTTTTATAGAATTCTGCTGTGAAACCGTCTGGGCCTGGGCTTTTTTTAGTTGGGAGGCTTCTTATTACATCCTCAATTTCTTCATATATTATGGGTCTGTTTAAGCTGTTGATCTCTTCTTGGTTGAGCTTTGTTGATTCCCAGGATTTCAGATTTTCATCTATTTCTTCTAGGTTTTCAAACTTGGTAGAGTATAGGTTTTTGAAGTATTCCTGTATGATTTTCTGGATCTTTTCATTGACTGTTGTGATATTTCCCCTTTCATCACAGATTGTATTGATTTGGAGTTGTTCCTTCTTTCTTTTGGTTAACTGGGCTAGAGGTCTGTCTTGTTTATTCTCTCAAAGAACCAACTTTTGAATTCATTGATTTTTTTGTATTGTTTTCTTTGTTTCTATTTCATTGATTTCTGCTCTGGTTATTGTTATTTCTTCCTGTTTGTTGTGTTTGGGGTTCATCTGTTGTTGTCTCTCAAGTGCTTTTAGCTGCAGTGTTAGATTGTTCACTTGTGCTCTTTCTGTTTTTCTAATGTAGGCACCCAGGGCTATAAACTTACCTCTTAGGACTGCTTGTAAAGTATCCCATAGGTTTTGTTGTGCTGTATTATCATTGTCATTCAGTTCCAGAAATGCTTTTATTTCTTTCTTTATCTCTTCCTTGACCCATTCTTTATTGAGCAGTGTGTTGTTTAGTCTCCATGTACTCTTGTAGATAGTAGGGTTTATCCTGGTATTGATGTTTGGCTTTATTGCAGTGTGGTCTGATAGAATGCATGAAATTATTTCAATCTTTTTGTATTTGTGGAGGTCTCTTCTGTGTCCCAGTATGTGGTCAATTTTGGAGAATGTTTTGTGAGGCGCTGAGTAGAAAGTGTATTCTCTGGTATTTGGGTGGAATATTAGGTAGATGCCTGTGAGGTCCGTTTGGTGTATTGTATCATTCAGTTCAGATGTCTCTCTGTTTGTTCTTTGTCCTGTTGACCTGTACAAAGGGCTCAGTGGGGTATTGAAGTCTCCTACTATGAGTGTAGTGGGGTTCATCTGTGCCTTGTGGTCCTGGAGACTTGTCTTTATAAAGTTTGGTGCACCAGAGTTTGGTGCATATATGTTCATAATTGTGAAATATTCATGGTGAATTGTTCCTTTGATATATATGTAATGGCCTTCTTTGTCTCTTTTGATTTCTTTTACTTTGAAGTCTATTTTGTCTGATATTAAAATAGCAACACCTGCTTTCTTTTTGGTACCATTTGATTGGAATATTTTTTTCCATCCTTTCACTTTAAGGTGGTAACTGTCCTTGAAGTTAAGATGCGTTTCTTGTAGACAGCATATAGATTGGTTCTGTTTCCCAATCCAATCTCCCAGTCTATATCTTTTGATTGGAGAGTTTAGTCCATTAATATTTAAGGTTATAACTGATAGATTTGTGTTGCTTCCTTTCACCTTATTATCCATTTGCGTTTTTGGTCTAGGTTTCTATTTCTGCAGTTATGCTTTTATTAATTTCTCTTTCTAGGTGCCTGGGGATAGTTGCTTGTTTCTTCTGTCCTTTGAATTGCTTCAAGTATTCTCTGAAGGGTTGGTTTTTCCGACCATGTATTCTTTCATCTTGTTTATGTCATGGAAGATTTTTCTCTCTCCTTCAACTATAATCGACATTTTTGCTGGGTAGAGTAACCTGGGTTGGCATCTATAGTCCTTTAACACTGGGAAAGCTTTGCTCCATGTTCTTCCTTTCATAGTTTGCAATGAGAAGTCAGTTGTAATTCTGATAGGTTTCCCCTTATAAGTAACTTGTTTTTTTTTTCTCTTGTGGCTTTCAGAATTTTGTCTTTGTTTTGGGCTTCTAGTGTTTTAACTATGATATGGCATGGAGAGTTTCTTTTCTGACCTTGTCTGTTTGGAGTTCTATGTGCTTCTTGTATTTGTATTGGTTTGTCTTTTTTAAGTTTGGGGAAATTTTCATCTATTATTCTGTTGAAGATCTGATCAATACCATTCTCTTGGGATTCTTCTCCTTCCTCTGTTCCTATGATGTGGAGGTTTGATCTTTTCATAGTGTCCCACAGTTCCTGGTTGTTCCACTTTTGTGTATTTTTAAATTAATCTTTGTTCTGCTTCCTCCATTCTACTTCTGAGGCTTTTTCCATTCCTTTTCTCTTGAATGGATGAGTGTTTGATTTCCTTTTTCATTTCATCTTCTGATTTCTTTAGTATTTCCACTTCCTTTTGGAGCTTCTCAATCTCTTCCTGTGTCTCTTTGCTTCCCTGGTTGGTTTCCTTACCTTTTTCTACATGGGATCTTTTCAGTCTTTCTACTTCCTTCTGGAGTTTGTCATTCTCTCTCTCTAGGTCCTTCTTGAGTTTTTCATTTTCTTTTTTTAGTTCTCTGACTTGCTTTTTATAGTTTTTGATTTCATTGAGTATGTTCATAATTGTACTTCTAATATCTGTGTCCTGGGACATCCCTAGTGGGACTCCACTGTAGGAATCTTCCACAGGGTTCGCCGATCTTGGTGTGGAATTATCCTGCACATTTCTCATGTTGTCTCTTCTTCATGTCCCTGGCATGTGGGTTTCTCTTTGCCTGTATTCCAATGCGAATCCCAAATGCCTCTTCACTGTGTTGAAGGCTTGCTTTGCTTGCCTCCTTCAGATGCCTTCACTGTTTGATTGATTTGCTTTTCTCCTTTTCTCCTTGCTTATGGAGTGTTGAACTGTCTAAGTTTTAGGCTTTCTATTGGAAGTCTAACTCACTCTTCCCTTTCTGTTCTGAAGGTTCTCCAAAGAATCCACTTGGACACTTCTTCTGCAATCCCAGTTGGCGGAGTAGGGGGGATTGCTGTTTAGCCTGTGCCCCAGTACCTATGCTTCAGGTGGTCCCAGGAAATCCCCAATCTCAAGTCTCACACAGCCCCACCTTTTATAGCAGCTAGGAGGACAACTCAGGCCCACAGCCACACAAGCCAATCTAGCCAAAGATGAATAGATAAAAGAATCCACCTGTCTGAAGCACCTAGCTAGCTCCTACCTGTGCTTCAGGTGGTCCTGGGAAATCCCCCATCCATTCATCTTTAAAAACAATTTTTTATTTGTTTGAGACAGGGTCCCTCTGTAGCCTTAGCTGGCCTGCAACTTGCTGTGCAGATCAGACTGGCCTCAATGTCACTGACATCCACATACCTCTGCTTGCTGCATGCTGGGATTAAGGTTGTGCAACGCCAAGCCCAGCCCATTTGTCTTTTGATGGGCTTCAGGTCTGAGTCTGAATTTTGGCTATTCAGAATAGCACCATGATAAGCTTGGATGTGTGGACTTCTGCATTGCACCGACTTAGGGTCCTCTCACACCCTGGCTCTTTGCTTTGTGAAAAATATCAGTGTTCAATGAGAGAACTGTCTTCTTCCTCATCTCAGCTAACTTTGTACTTCCTTCTCTCCGCTTCAGGAGACATGCCTGCCACTTTTGACCGGCTTAGTAAGGAGGTGGTCAAAAACCTTGGAGGCAAAGATCTGAAGCCTGTCAGATCCCTGTCAGAGGCCACCAAGTTCCGTCAGTTCAATATACTGCAGTGAAACTGTCAGTCATGGTTTTGGGAACCACGTGAAGATCTTCCTACTGGATTTTCCCTCCTGAAGATCTTGGAGTCAGGTGTTTCAGATCCAGGTATTGTCAATCAGGGGGATAGGGTTCTAAGTGTGGGAAGCAGCACTCTCAGATGGAAGCAGGGCAGCATCCATGCATCCCAGAGACACCTAGACAGGGAGCGAGCACATCATCCACTTTGTCTAAAGGCCAAGGATGAGGAAGTAACATTAAGAATCTGTTCATTTTTCTGGACCCATCCATTCATTCGTTCAAATAATTCCTGTAAGAGCCTCCTGAGATGGAGACATTATCCCCATTCATAATAAAAGTAATTGAAGTTCCTAAAACAATTTGTACAAAGGTGTAAATTTTGGATCTGACAGAGCGGTTAAGATCGCCGACCACTCTTACAGAGGATCCGGGTTCGATCCCCAGCACCCACATGGCGGCTGAGAACCGTCTGAAACTCCAATTCCAGGAGAACTCCAGTTCCAGGGGAATCCGAGACCCTCTTCTGACCTCCGTGGCATTGCACGACACGGGTGCACAAACCTGCATGCAGACAATACATTGATACACATACAGAAATAAATAAAATAAAAAAAAAAAAAAGAACTGGGATCCAGGTCAATCTCTCTGCAAGTCCCAGATATTTTCTTCTCTAGCAGGCTGCTTCCTGCAGGTGGATTCCATGTCCACAAAATGATCCCAGGGAACTCCTAGACACTGTATGAGCGAAGCTGTCATTTCTGAGGGTTAAACTGCTTGTATGGTTCAGCGTTTGCCTCTTGTATTTCAAGTATTAACTGATTCAATAGCTTCTTGACTAAGATTTAAATGAGTGGGAGGGTGGGGAGACGGCGGATACTGCCCTTGTTTTCCCCATTTCCCAGACCAGCTGTTCCACAGAGAATTCTTGCCTAAACCTCTGGTCCCCTTTTCTCTCCACAGAGACTGTGGTGTCAGAACCCATCCCCATCAAATACACTGAGCGAAAGAAAGTGAAGGCTGGTGCGGGTGTTAAAGCTGTTGTGGAAGTGGATGCACCAGGGGAGTTTGCTCAGTCCCATGGATATGACACGGAGGTTCGGGGTATCAGCATCCCAGAACCAAACCTGGAAAGCCTTCAAAACAGGTGAGACCTCTGGAGAGGAAGAGATGGCTCTGCCAAGTTCCTAGGTGTTTCCTTGTACGCAAAGGGACATCTAGCTGGTTTTGTTGCTGGGTTTGATGAGAACATCCAACATTGTTCTACCTTTTTTTCTACTCATTAAAGCAATGGCTCCTATTTCCCTAATAATAGTTATTAGAGCGGTATCACCAATCACTGTTGGGAGCAAAAAACAAGACAGACAAGAGTTCTGATCCTATTGCAACTTTTATTTACTGTAGACAGGGGATTTGCCAGGTAATGAGGAAATAAATATAATAAATGAATGAAATGTTACTTAAAATGCAACAAAGACTAATAAACATTTTAAATAATGAGTATCTCAGTGCCTTGGGTTTAATTTATTTTTACCACCGCTCTTTTGACCTATAATTTGAAGTAGAATTTCATATTTCATGTGCCTAGCATGTTTATTATCTATATTATAAATATACTGCAGTACTGAAATCAAATCAATTGGCATTTACTCTGTGTGTCTGTGTCCACTCACTCACACACCATGGTGCACACAGTGAGGTCACAGGACTACTTGCAGGATTTGGTTTTCTCCTTCCACCATGTGGGGTTTGGGGATTGAACTCAGATCATTAACCTTGGCAGCAAGCACCTTTATTTGCTGAGTCATCTCACCACTGGTAACACTTATTTTTATGGCAAGAAATGTAGTATCTATTGTCTTAGCAAATATCAAGCATCCAAAAACATATCATCAACTATAGTCAGTATGGTGTACATTAGACTCATGGGACTTAATCATCTTTAAAAAATATTTTTTTGATGTTTTGTGTATTTCATACATCATTTCTCAGTCTAATTTAGACACATTCCCCTTTCCATGCTCCCCCACCCCAGTTCACACATTCTGCCATAGACGTCTTGCATCTTTTTCTCAGTTTTTTAAATGTTTTTCTCTGCAGAGCTTTATTGTTTTCTGCAGAGGTTGACTATTTCTGTCAGTTCTTTGACCCAGCCCTTATGTTGTTGTTGTTCCCTCCCATTTGTATTGCTCCAAAGCATGCCTATATAATTATCACATATATACCAAAATTATGACTTCTGAAGATAAACTGTGTGTTAATTCCAAAATATCTTTAGGATTTCACATTTTTTCCTTTTAATTTTATATTAGTCTAAAATATGAATACATACCCTCCACCCATATACCACAATTACAAAGTATGAAAATAAGTGGTCAGTTAATTCTAGAGCCTGTTAAGGGATTCACATCATAACAGCACAGTTCCTTTCAGATAAAAAGAAATAAAACGTTAACGTTCCTCAGCTTGCCTTTCAACTAGGGATTTGGTGCTAGCATCCACAAATGAGGGATGCCATTCATCGTTTGTTTGTCTGGGACTGTGTTACTTCACTTAGCATAATGGCTTCGAGTTCCATCCACTTACCTGCAAAGTTCATGACGTCATCTTTCTTTACTGCTGTATAGAACTGCATTGTGCATATGTACCACATTTTCATTATCCACTTGTCAGCTGAGGGGTATTAGGGTTGGTTCCAGCTCTTTGCTATTGTGAAGAGAGTTGCAAAAAATATAGATGTACACGTATCTTTGTGGTAGGATGAGTCTTTGGGGCATATACCCAGGAGTGGTATGACTGGGTCAGGTGGTAGGCTCATTTTGAGTCTTTTAAGGGTTTTCTACACTGCTTTCCATAGTGGTTGTACGAGTTTACATTCCCAGCAGCAGTGGATGATTGTTCCCCTTTCCCCAAAACCTCTCTAGCATTTGGAGTCTTTTGTTTTCTAGATCTTATCCAGTCTTATCAGAGTGAGATGATATCATAAAGTGGTTTTAATTTGCATTTCCTTAATTATTAATGATGTTTAACACCTTTTAAGATATTTCTCAACTATCTTTACTTCCTCACTAGTGAAGTTTCTGTTTGGCTCTTTACTCCATCTTTTGAGTGGGTCATTTGTTTTCTTCTTTTTTTTTGAGTAATTTATATATTCTGGATATTAATGCTCTGTCAGATGTATCACTGGTGAAGGTTTCCTCGCATTCTGTGGTTTTTCTCTTCACTTCACTGATTGTTTCTTTTACTGTACAGAAGCTTTTGAGTTTAATGAGGTCTGACTTGTCAATTATTGACCTGATTTCCTACACAGTGTTGTTTGATTTAGAAAGTCTTTCCCTATGCCTATGTCTTGTAGGTTGCTGCAACATTTTCACTATCACCTTCAGATTTTTGGGTTTCATGTTGAGTTCTTTGATCCATTTGGTGTTGATTTTTGTATGGGGTGAGAGGTAGGGGTTTAATTTTGCTCTTCAGCCCCATTTACTGAAGATGCTATCTTTCCTCCTTTGAGCTTTTTGGGCCCCCTTTTCAAATATGAGGTGGCTGAAATTGTATGAGCTCAAGTTTGGATCTTCAGATTTGTTCCACTGGTCAACAGGTCTGTTTTTGTCCCAGTACCAGGCTGTCTTTATGGCTATGGCCCTGTAATATAGTTTGAAGTCTGGTAAAGTGATACCCCCTGTATTGTACTTTTCGCTTAGGATTGCTTTAACTATTCTATTCAGGGTCTTTTGTTTTTCCATATGAATTTAAGGATTTTTTTTCCAAGTCTGTGAAGAAACTCATGGGGATTTTAATTAGGATTGCATTGAATCTGTATATTAATTTGGGTAGAATGGACATTTTTACTATAGTAATTTTTCCAATCCATGAGCATGGGGAGGCCTGTGCATCTTTTGATGTCATCTTCAATCTCCTTCTTCAGAAGTTTAAACTTTTTTATAGAGATCTTTGGTGTCTTTGGTTAGGTTTGTTCTGAGGTATTTTTTAGGCTATTGTGAATGGGAAGGTCTCCTTATATTCATTCTCCAGTTGATTGTTGTTGATGTAAAGAAAGGGTACTGATTTTTCCAGGTTAATTTTGTATCCCACCACTTTACTGAAACTCTTAATCATTTCTAGGAGTTTTCTGGTGGAGTTTTTAATATCCCTTAGGTAAACTATCATGTCATTTGCAAAAAGGGATAGTTTGATTTCCTCTTTTCTGATTAGTACTCCTTTAATTTCCCTTTCTTGCCTTATTGCCCTAGCAAGTGCCCTAGCACTATATTGAAGAGGAGTGGTGATAGGGGCAGCCTTACTGGGTTCCCACCTGTGCTGGATAGCTTTAATGTCAACTTGACACACCTGGGTTGAGGGAGCCTCAATTGAGGAATTGGCTCCATTGGACTGGCCTGTGGCCACGTCTGTGGAGTATTGTCTTGATTGTTGAGCAATGTGGGAGGGCCCAGCCCACTATGGGTGGTGCCACCCTGGGCAGGTTGTTGTGTACTGTATAAGAGGTCAGGCTGGGCATGGGCCAGGAGAGCAAGCCAGTGAACAGCATTCCTCCATGGCCTGTGCTTCAGCTCCTGCCTCCAGGTTCCTGCCCTGAGTTCCTGCCTTGGACTCCCGAGTGAGAAACTGTGACCCAGGAGATTTAAGCTGAATAAACCTTTCCTCTCCAAGTTGGTCCTAGTTTTCCATCGGTTCAGAGGGCTTTTCCCCCTTCTGCTCACAGCTATGAGCCAAGACAAACTAGAACCCCACACTTTAAGGGGAATGCTTCTAATTTTTCTCCATTTTGGGATATGTTGGCAGTGGGTTTTTTTTTTTCTCATGGTCTTTGATTTTATGATTGAGGAATTTATGATTCCAGTTCCCTCTAGAACTTTAAACATGAAGGGATGCTGGATCTTGTCAAAGGCTTTCTTTCATCATATTTTATCTGCTTTTTTGTTTTGTCTTTCAGTCATTATATGTTTTATGACATTTATGATTACATATGTGATGAACCATCCCCTGCATCCTCTGGTATGAATCCAACCTGGGTCATGAATGGATGATATCTTTTGATGTTAAGTCGTGTATGTGATTTGCAAGTAGTATTCTTGTTGAGATTTTGCTATCTATATCATTATAGGCGAGATGGATCCTCGAACAGCTGTGGAGTGGATAGAGAAATGTGCTACATCTACCCATGGAGTTTCATGTCAGCATAAAAGAAAGGACGACATCATGGGCTTTGCAGGAAAATGGGTCTGGAGCTAGAGGACATCATTTTGCGTGACAGGAAGTAACAGTCCCAGAAAACAACAAAAGACAAAAAAAAAAAAACCCTCATCTGTGGATGCTAGTGCCAATAACCCGTTGTAAGTTTTCTGTGCATGACCCCTTTATCTTTTGTTACAAAAGCCGTTGGAGTGATACATATTGGAAGACAATCAACAAAAAAATTAACACAACAACAACAACATCAGAAAGGACTGCATCAAAGAACTGACTGAAAAGTGAACTTCTTGTCTAATAAAATCAGTCAATTTCCCCATGGAAGATATTGAAAAGATCTGAGAAAAGAAGGAATAGCCTGCTTTGCCAGAATGCATGAGCTCTGGAGGGGAGTGGGGGATGAAATGAGAGCGGGACTGAAGTTAGATTATGAAAAACAATATGTATAAAATAAATAATAAAAAAATATTTTAAAAAAAAGATGAAAGAAAATACATGGGCTCTATAGATTCTTCTTGTTGGTTGTATCTGGTTTTCATATTAGAGTGAAGGGCTGGCTTCACTTAGAAGGAATTTGGGAAATTTCCTCTGTTTGTATCCTTTGAACAGTTTGAGTAATAATGGTATTTAAATCCTACTTTAAATGGTTTTGTAGATTCTTGCTGTGAGACAATCTGGGCCATGGCTCTTTTTTGGTTGGGAGCTTTTTTCATTTACATTTTCCAGTTCTCCTCAATATTATGGGTCTCTGTTAAGCTGTCAATCTCTTCATTTATAAGCTTGGTGATTCCCAGGATTTCAGATATTCATTCATCTTTCTTAGGTTTTCAATTTTCCGTAGAGTATAGGTTTTTGAAGTATTCTGTATGATTGTCTGGATCTTTTCTGTCTGTATGCGATTTTCCCTTTGTCAATCATAATACTATTAATTTGGAGTTCTCTTTCTTTCTTTTTGCTTAACTGAGCTAGAGACTCATCTTTTTTATCCTTTAAAATAACCAACTTTTGGTGCTGGAGAGCTGGTTCTTGCTTTTAAGAGCACCGACCGCTCCTTTACAGCTTGACCCGGGTTCGATCCCAGAACCCACATGGCGGCAAAGAAACGTCTGAAACTCAATTCGGAAGAACTCCAGTTCAGGGGGAATCTGAGACCCTCTTCTGACCTCCGCGGGTGGCACGGACACGAGTGCACAGCCTTGCATGCAGACAGTACATTCATACACATACAGAAATAAATAAAATTAATAATAAAAAAAAGACCCAACTTTTGTGTTCATTGATTCTTTGTACTGTTTTTCTTTGCTTCTATTCATTGACCTTCTGCTCTGATTTTTGTTTATTTCTTCCTGTATTTGGCGGTTTACGTTTCATTTGTTGTTGTCTCTCAAGTGTTTATAAGATTGCAGTGTTCAATTGTTTACCTGATGAACCTTCTGTTTTTTTTTTTTTTTTTTTTTTTTTTTTTTTATGTAGGCACCCAGGGATATAAATTTCCCTCTTAGGACTGCTTTTAAATTATCCCACAGGTTTTGTTGTGTTGTATTGTAATTTTCATTTAGCTCTAGGAATCCTTTTATTTCTTTCTTTATTTCTTCCTTGATCTGTTTATTATTCAGGAGTGTGTTGTTTAGTCTCCATGTGTTCTTGTAGATAGTAGGGCTTATTCTGGTGTTGATATTGAGCTTTATTGCACTGTGGTCTGATAGAATGAATGAATTTATTTCAATCTTTTTGTATTTGTTTAGGTTTATTCTGTGTCCCAGTATGTGGTCGATTTTGGAGAATGTTTCATCAGGTGCTGAGTAGAACATGTATTCTCTGGTGTTTTGGTGGAATATTCGGTATTTGTCTGTGAGGTCCATTTGGTGTATTGTATTGTTCAGTTCTGATGTCTTGCTGTTTATTCTTTGTCAGGTTGACCTGTCCAAAGGGCTCAGTGGGGTGTTGAAGTCCCCTACTGTGAGTGTGTTTTGTTAATCTGTGCCTTGAAGTCTTGCAGAACTGTGCTTATAAATTTTTGTACACCAAAGTTTGGTGTGTATATATTCATTATTGTGAAATTTTCATGGTTAATTGTTAAGGATGTAATGGCCCTCTTTGTCTCTTCTGATTAGTTTTACTTTGAGGTCTATTTTGTCTGATATTAAAATAGCAACTCCTGCTTTCTTTTTGGTACCATTTGCTTGGAATATTTTTTTCCATCCTTTCACCTTAAGTTGGTACCTATCCTTGCGAGATGGGTTTCTTGTAGGCAGCATATATATGGGTTCTATTTCTTAATCCACTCTCCCAGTCTATGTTGTTTGATTGGGGAGTTTAGACCATTAATATTTAAGGTTATAATTGAGAGATGTGTATTGCTTCCTTTTACCTTATTTTCTGTTTGCATTTTTGGGCTAGGTTAGCATTTCCACAGCTATGTTTTTATTAATTTCTCTTTCTAGATGCTTGGGAATAGTTGCTCCTTTCCTCTGTCCTTCGAATTGCTTTGAGTATTTTTTGAAGGGTTGGTTTTCTGGGCATGTATTCTTTCATCTTGTTTATGTCATGAAAGATTTTCTTTCTCCTTCAAATATAACTGACATTTTTGCTGGGTATAGTAACCTGGGTTGGCATCTGTAGTCGTCTAGTACTGCTAATACTTTGGTACACATTCTTCTTGCTTTCATAGTTTGCACAGAAAAAGTCATTTGTAATTCTGATGGGTTTCCCTGTATATGTAACTTGTTGTTTTTCTCTTGTGGATTTTGGTATTTTGTATTTGTTTTGGGCATCTAACGTTTTAACTATGATATGGCATGGGGAGTTTCTTTTCTGATCTTGTCTATTAGGAGTTCTATGTGCTTCTTGTATTTGTATGGGTTTGTCTTTTTTTAGTTTGGGGAAATTTCCTTCTGTTATTCTGTTGAAGATCTGATCAATACCATTGCCTTATGATTATTCTCTTTCCTTTAGCCCTATGATGAGAAGGTTTGGCCTTTTCATAGTGTCCCACAATTCCTGGTTGTTCCACTCTTGTGTCTTTAAAATTTTTTCATATTTGTTTCTTTTTTTTAAGGTTTTTTTCACATAAATTTATTTTTATTTTTTTAACAAATCTAGACCTGTGTCCCCCAACCGCATTCGCCCACCCCACCAGAGCTCATGCATTCTGCCAAATATGCTTTTCATCTCTTTCTCAGTCTTTCTCAATACATATTCTTTTCTTGAGCATTCTAGGTCTTCCACTTTATCTAGCAGTGTTGATATTCTATTTTCTGTTTCATCCAGTCTGTTACTGCAGCTTTCTCCCATGTTTTGCTGTTGATTGGTTGAGTGTTTGTTTTCCCTTTTCATTTCATCCTGTGATTTCTTTATATTTCCACTTCCTTTTGGAGCTTGTCATTCTCGTCTTGTAACTCCTTGCTTCACTCCTCGGTTTTGTTTTTCATTTCAGCATGGGCTCTTTTCAGTGTTTCCACTTCCTTCCTGAGTTTGTCATTCTTTCTCTATAGTTCCTCCTTAGTTTGTCCTTCTTTCTCTTTAGTTCTTTGATTTGTTCTTTATGTTCCTTGATTTCTTTGAGTATGTCTTTGATTGTTCTTCTAAGATCTGTGTCCTGGCTTAACTCCAGGGAGATCTCATTGTGGGAATCTTCTATAGGATTGGTAGAGTTTGATCTGGAATTATTATGTGCTTTTCTCTTGTTGTTCTTTCATTGTGTTTTTGGCATGTGGGTTTGTTTTGTGGTTTGTATTCTGATGTGAATCTCAAATGTTTCTTTGCTATGTCAAAGGCTTGCTTTGCTTATTTCCTTCAGACACCATCATTGTTTTCTCCTTGTTTATGGAGTGTTGACTTGTGTAGGCTTCAGGCTTTCACTTTTGGTTATATACTGGAAGTCTAGCTCCCTCTTCCCTTTCTGTTCTGAAGGTTCTCCAAAAACTGGGTAGGAGACAACCAGATTGGTATTCCGCTGAGCCCTGTGCTCGCTCAGCTTCCTGCCAGCCAGTTCCTCTAGGTTCGTTGTGGGGCTTGGTGTTCCAGGACTGGAGTTGTATCAGGTTCATTGTTTCTCCTATTCCCTTGCGTCCAGCATTACTACTGTGGTCCCACTGGGACACTTGGTCCATGACTCGAGTGAGGGGGTGGAGGGGTGATGTTGCTCCCTTGGCCTGGGTGCCAGTACCCTGTGTTCAGGCTGGCTGGGTAACTCCACCCATGCTGCTGCACATGGCCTGGTGAATAATCTGCCTGACTGAAGCCCCGGGCCTCTGTGTGTGCCCTTGTGAGGCTTGGGCCCACCTCTGTTCCACATGACTTAATCATCCTATACCTCAAAGTTTGTATCCTTTGAGGGACATCTCCATTTATCTATCCCCCAGCCTCTCTGCAAGCTACCTTGCTACTCTGTTTTCATGAGTTAAACTTTTTTAACATTTCCCATAAGTGAGATTCCAGCACTTCAGATTAACAATGAGCTGTGAGACCCAGATTTTTCTGTAAGTGCTGGGGATTGAATCTAGGTCCTGATGGGTGTGCCGTCAAACCTTTATCAATTGAGCAGTCTCCCTAGCCCTACCATAGGAGTCTTGATAGGGATTGGATTGGATTTATAGGTTGTTTTAAATTTTATTTTTTTGAGACAGGGTCTCCCTTTACTTCTAGGTGGCCTGGAGCTCACTCTGTAGACCAGGCTGGACTTGAACTCATAGAGATCTGCCCACCTCTGCCTCCCAAGTGCTGGGATTAAAGGTGTGTGTCACCACGCCCAGTTGCTTGTTTTAAATTTTAACAATGTTAAATAGTCTGATCCAAGATATTTTGTGTTTATCCTTATATTCAATTTCTGCCATTGGTTTTGTCTAATTTTTGCATATGTGGTTACATTTACTTCTAAATATTGTTTTACCTGCTATTATGAATGGAAATATTTATTTAGTTAATATAGCTTATTGCTAGTGTGTAGAAATACAATTCATTTTTTTTTTTTTTTGTCTTTTTGAGACAGGGTCTCCCTGTAGCTCTGGCTGTCCTGGAACTCACTCTGTTGGCCAGGCTGGCCTCAGACTCACAGAGATCCGTGTGCCTCTGCCTCCCAAGTGCTAGGATTAAAGGCGTGCGCCACCATGCCCGACATTTATTTATTTCTCTATGTGTATCAATGTACTGTCTGCATGCAAGTTTGTGCAGCCATGTCATGCAATGCCGCGGAGGTCAGAAGAGGGTGTCGGATTCCCCCGGAAATACAATTCATTTTTGTCTTTTGGTTTTGTATTCTATAACTTTATGAAATTTCTTCATTACCCCATAATAAACTTTTAATGGAGTCTTTAGGGCTTCCAGTGCATAAAATCAAGGTACCTGCAAACAAGGTCGGTTTACTTCATCCTTTCCTGTTTTGATGCTTTTTATTTGTACATTTTCCTTTTGAAGTTTCTCTCTCTGTGACCTGGAGTTTACTATTCTTTTCTTTTAATTACTTTTTAATGTGTATGAGTGTCTGCATGTGGGTTGGTACACCTGTGTCGTGCAATGCCGCAGAGGTCAGAAGAGGGCTTCGGATTCCCCTGGAACTGGAGTTAAAGACGGTTCTTAGCCTCCATGTGTGTGCTGGGAATCGAACCCAGGTCCTCTGCAAGAGCAGTTGGTGCTCTTGACTGCTGAGCCATCTCTCCAGCCCCTGGAGTTTACTATTCTGAAGGGACTGTTAAGACTGAGTGTTCCCTGGCCTACTCTTACTTGAGCATATCAGTGGCCAGGGGTTTTGTTATAGTCAAATAGAGCCTTTAACAGATCAACACTCATTCATTGTATAGCTAATTTGATGAGATGTTGTCTTGAAAATGATGAATTATATATATATATATATATATATATATACATATACATATATATTATTTATGTGTGTGTGTGTGTGTGTGTGTGTGTGTGTGCCAATTGCCAATGTGCCAGCATGGATGTATATCTCTACGAGTTCAAGGCCAGCCTGGTCTACATAGGGAATTTCAGGCCAGCTGGGACTGCAGGGAGACCCTGTCTCAAAAAGACCAAAAGAAACAAACAAAAAAAGAAGCCAGGCATGGTGGTGCATGCTTTTAATCCTAGCACAGTGGGGGCAAACACAGTCAGAACTCTGTGAATTTAGGCCAGCCTGGTCTACAAGTGGCACACTGGCATACACACACACACACACACACACACACACACACCATTCATATACCAAAAAGAAAAAAAATACAAAATTCAACGTTTTCAAGACAACATCTCATCAAATTAGCTATATAATGAATGAGTGTTGATCTGCTTGTCTCTGCCTCCCGAGTGCTAGGATTAAAGAAATGCACCACCATGCCAAGCTAGTTTGGTTTATTGATATTACAAGTTATATTTTCCTAAAATATCATATAATAAAAATTATTATAGTTATTTTTAATATATTTTGTTTTTAAAATTAATACCATAGTTTATTAATACACCACAATTATAATATTAGAGTATAATTCAATTATGATATTTGACTCTATATTTACCTTCACTTGTGAGTTTTATGAAGTTATATCTTTGCTTTTTTGTTCTGTTTTGTTTTGAGACAAGGTTTCCCTATAGTCCCAGCTGGTCTGGAACTTCTTATGCAGACCAGGCTGGCTTGGATCTATCTCTGTCTCCCTAGTAGTGAGATTAAATGTGTATGCCACCACACTCAGGTAGCCATATGTTTTGTGTCATTAATTAATACCCTTTCCTTTTACACTGAAGAATTCCATTTTGCTGGTCATGAATTCCCTCAGCTGTCTTGGGGTAGACTGTTTTGTGTTCAGTCTGTTTGGGGAATTTGGGCCTCGTTAATATTGATGGCCATTTGTCTCCTTAAGTCAAAGAAATTTTCAGCCATTATTCTTTTAAATAAACTATTTATTTATTTATTTATTTGTTTATTTATTTGAATGTACTGTCTGCATGTAGGTTTGTGCACCTGTGTAGTGCAATGCCTCGGAGGTCAGAAGAGGGTGTTGGATTTCCCTGGAACTGGAGTTCTCCTGGAATTGGAGTTACAGACGGTTCTCAGATGCCATGTGGGTGCTGGGGATCGAACCCAGGTCCTCTGCAAGAGCAGTCGGTGCTCTTAACTGCTAGGCCATCTCTCCAGCCCCTTAAATAAACTTTTAAAAGAACTTTTGTATTTATTTTTATTTTATGTATATGAGTGTTTTTCCTGCATGTGTGTAAGTGCACTTGTGTTGTGCAGTGCCTGCAGAAGCCAGAGGAGAGCACTGATCACCTGGAACTGGAATTACAGACAATTGTTAGCTAGCATGAGGGTGCTGGGATTCAAACCCAGATCCTCTATAAGAGTAGCCAGTGCTCTTGACCACTGAGCTATCTCTCCAGCCCCTAAATAAACTTTTTATTGCTTTCTCCTTCTCTATCCTTTTGAAGAATATTACATATTGTTTTTCTTGATTGTGCTTTATAACTCTTGTAGATATCCTTCATTCTTTTAGTGTTTATAATCCTCTGATGAAATAAACTCAAATGACCTTTCTCTGAGTTTACTGATCTTTCTTCTGTTTGACTGGGTCTGTATCACATGTATGTGTAGAACTTGTGAACCTCCTGCCCTAGCCTCTCTAGTGCTGGGATTAAGGTGTGTACCTTCAGGCCTTGCTTGTGTTTTCCTAATTATGTTTAGTGGTTTATCTATGCATTCTTGTAGTTCATGGACTCCCATGAAGATGTTTATTTGGAGCTGGAGAGATGGCTCAGTGGTTAAGAGCACTGGCTGCTCTTACAGAGGACCCAGGTTCAAATACTAGCCCCCATATGGAAGCTAACGACCATTTATAATTCCAGGTCCAGAGAATCTGATGCCCTCTTCTAACCTCAATGGCTGTACTTACATACATGCAGGCAATATACTTATACACATAAAATATTACAAAAGATGTTTATTTGGAGCCCTGTCAGTTTCTAGATCTCCATTTCTTTATTTTTATTTTATGTGTATGTACATTGCATGTATGTATGTAAGCGCACCCGTGTTGTGCAATGCTAGCAGAGGACAGAAGAAGGTGTGTATCCACTGGAACTGGAGTTATGGATGGTTGTTGTTAGTCACCATGTGGGTGCTGGGATTCGAACGCAGGTCTTCTGCAAGAACAGCCAGTGCCCTTAACTACTGAGCCATCTTTTAGCCCCCATGATGTTTCTTAGCCCAGAGTATTAATAACTTTTGCAGTAATGTGAAAATCAACATAAAGCAGGATTGATCCATTTTGTTCATGGTATCAGAGGGTTCATTCAGCCCAATGTTCCTTAGCTCATGTACTTGAGCAGAGCATCAGGGTAGCAGGAATATGAAGAGAAAGAATTTTTTTGTCTCAGAACAGTTAGAATCAGGAAAAAGAGGGACATACAGGAAGAGGCCAGAGCAAGATAGTGCCACAAGGACATGCCCTGGTGACCTGCTTCCTCCTCTAAGCCTTACCTCCCACTCTCTACCATCCTCCAACAATGCCATCAATTAATCTATTCATTAGTCAGAGACCTCATGATGTAATCATCTCTGGAAATGCCTTCTCAGGTACATCCAAAGATGTATATGACTAATCTCCCAGGTGTTAATCCAATCAACCTGATGAATCTATATTAGACATCACAATAGGCATGCTGCTGTTTGGCTGATCTCCATGTTCAAGTGGGCAATAGGCCAGGTTTTATAACCAGAGGAAGTCTTAGGTGGTGCTTTGCAGTAGGGCCAAAAGCTGGGCTCTGCAGTTGATCAGGACCTCCGACTAAACTCTGTGATTGGGATAAATCACTGCCTGCATTCAGTCCTGGGCAGGGTCACTGACCAGGCTCTATAGACTGTATTCTGTATTTGGGTAGAGATTCAAGCTGTACTCAAAGACCAAGTTACATTATCGAACTTCCATCATCGGGGGGGGGGTCAGAGACTCCTGCAGATTTGAGTGATGGGTCCAACATTTCCTAATAAGAACTCACCTGTAAAAGCCCAGAATTATCACATACCTTCCAGGGCCTGAGGAGAAGGTAACCCAGGGTCTTCTGACACTACTTTCTAATTCAGATAATTGCATCCTCATTTACATCCTCAGGAACCTGAAGGATCCAGAACCAACATTTTTGCAGTATTGCCAGGAAAATGGGGACAACCTGTACGTGGTGACAGAGGCCTTTGAGCTGACCAAGGCTACCCCACTGGACGGCAGTAGCAGTATGAGTTTTGCAGGAAATCTGACCACCCCTTCCTATGCCAAGGTATGGGATGGGGATGTGAGGGAAACTTCCAGTCTGCTCACATTGCTCTTACTTTCTAGGTGCTTTTGGGGGTCAGAAAGGTGGGGTCACTATCGTCTACTTCTCACATGAATATATCCTACTTCCCAACCTGGGATTGTATTCTCACATCCTCATTTTTAATGCTTTCACATGTGGGATTATTAACTATTGATAAGCTCAGATATGGATGTAATTATTTGGCATTACCTTTGGTTTGCAGTAATGAGAGCTGCTACAGGGAGATAAATGTGCAGATTCTGAATTATATACATGTCCAGTTTCATGGCTGAGAAAAACACGGGACCACTAATACCAACCTCAACTGCTAATATAAATTCACAATCATCTGATGGTAATTTTTATTGACACAGGGTCTCATGTAGTCCAGGCTGTCCCCACACTGGGTATGGAGCTGAGGCTGGTCTTGAACTCCTCATCCTCCTGCCTCTGCTGTTCAAATGCTGAGATTACAGGCATCAATCACCTTGCCTGACTTTGATAAGAAGTGTTTGGCTGGGCTGGTGGCACATGCCTTTAATCTTAGCACACGAGAGGCAGAGGCAGGCAGATCACTGTGAGTTCAAGGCCATCCTGGTCTACAGAGTGAGCTCCAGGCCAGCTGGGACTTAGAGACCCTGACTCGAAAATACCAAAAAAAAAAAAAAAAAAAAAAAAAAAGAAATATTTGAAGGATGAGATTTAAAGACCCTCAAGCATACATGATTCACATAGTCCAGTCACCACAAACAAGCATCACTTAAATAAAGTCACTTTCCACATTTATGCCTTCTGTTTTGTTTGTTGGGATCCAATGAGATTAAACTTGCTGTCTGTGTGAACACGAGTGTATTAGTCACTTTTCTGTTGCTGTGCTAGAACCACCATGACCAAGGGAACTTAAAAAAGGAAGAAATATTTGAAGTTACGGTTCCAGTGGAATTAGTGTCCATCCTGGCAGGGAGGCAGGGTGGCAGGAGTTGCCCTGAGCAGCAGCAGAAGGCAGAGGCCACATCTTCAAGCAGGCACAGGAAGCAGAGAGTGACTGGAGATTGGCAAAGCTTTTTGAACTCTCTAAGCTGGTCCCCAGTGACAAGCTTCCTACAGCATGGTCACACCTAATACCTCCCAAAACGGTGCCAGCAACTGGGGACAAAATGTCCAAGTACTTGGAGCCTATGGGGGACAGTCTCATTCAAACCACCGCAAAGGGTATGGAACTGTCTATTGGAGCATGGTGGGCTCAAAATGACTCCCCCTCTTCTAACCATCCATCAGTAGCCAACAGTTCTCCAGTTCAGGCGTAGGCCCCACGAACCCCTTCTCCCCCTGTGACTGACTTTCAACAGGCCCAGCATGGGCAACCACACTGTGCTGTGAATTCAGGGCAGCATGGCCCATGCCTAGAAGACAGCATTTTACAGCCTTCCTCTTTATCACGAGGTCTCACATTCTTTCTACTTCCTCTTCACTGACATTCCCTGAGGGAGATGCAGATGTCCTGAGTAGAGCTGAGCACCCAACAGTCTCAGCACCTGGGACAGCCATTATTCTTGGCATTCTCTTAAAAAGAAATTTCTCTGGTCAAGGACAAAAGCAGCACTTGTGTGTGGGTATAAACTTAAATATTTAGAAGGCAGTTTGATATCATGTCCATTTAGCAAAATAACAGTAATAACTCCCACCCCCACCCCTGGGTCTATGACCTCCTCAGTCATGTTATTTTTTAACCAGGTTTACAGTACCAGGCATGAATTCCTTCCCATGCAGTGGGCCTCAAATCTAAGCAAAGAGTGGTTGATTACTTCTGTAATGTCATGCTGCTCTGTACCAGTGATCACATCTTGCTCGACATGTTGATATTTTAGCAAGCAGGGTCCGCAGTGGGATACAAGTGTGGGAGCTTTCCCCCCCAGCGGCCTGCAGAGCACCTGCTGGAGTTAAGTATGCTAGTCAGCAGAGAAACAGCTTCCAGGTCAGGTCCAGTTTGATTTCCTTATCTCCTGTGGTGTGGTTGGCAATAGGGTCTTATCATTTAGTTCTTATAGGTAATCAAGAGCAACAGCAATAGCCTGTGTTGTCTTGGTGGGGGCGGCTCTGAGGCCTTCCTGACCAAAATCTCATAGGAGGTATTTTACACCCGACACTGCGATTTTTGTTGGTTTGCTGATGACTTCTGGGATTTGCATCATCCACCTGTGTAAGGTGTCTCTATTCAAGCTTGTTTAAAAATGGTAGATATTGGGGCTGGAGAGATAGCCTAGCGGTTAAGAGCGCCGACCGCTCTTTCAGAGGACCCGGGTTCGATCCCCAGCACCCACATGGCGGCCGAGAACTGTCTGAGACTCCAATTCCAGGAGAACTCCAGTTCCAGGGGAATCCGACACCCTCTTCTGACCTCCGCGGCATTGCACGACACGGGTGCACAAACTTGCATGCAGACAGTACATTCATACACATACAGAAATAAATAAAATTAATAAAAAAATTTAAATAAAAAATGGTAGATATTTAAATTAGCTTATAGAGTAGTAGGCTTCATACGACCTCTTATTATATCCTGAATTTTGTTAATTCTCTCCTCATCTCCTCTTCTTTATCTCCCCCACCCCATCTCCACTTATACCTTAATGCTCCAGTTATACTAAATGCTTCTCCCTCCCCTTTTCAGGAGCACCCCCCCCCATTCCTCATGGCCTCTTTTGAGCATTCTGGTCTCTACAGACTTTCCACCTTGTATACAAAAATCCCTAAATTCAAAGCTAAAGTCTGCATATGAGAGAACATACAGAGTCTGTCTTTCTGGTCTGGGCTATCTCACTCAACATAATACTGTCTAGTTCCACTTGTTTTCCTGTAAACTTCATAATTTAATTATTCTTCCATTTCAGTATCCATTTATCAGTTGAAAGACATATAGGCTAATTCCATTTCTTGCCATTATAAACACGTGGATTTTCATGTATCTCTGCAGCAGGACATAGAGTCCTTTAGATATACACCCAG
Source organism: Rhizomys pruinosus (assembly GCA_009823505.1). Lineage (NCBI taxonomy): Eukaryota > Metazoa > Chordata > Mammalia > Rodentia > Spalacidae > Rhizomys > Rhizomys pruinosus. Next base: position 6,297,655 of record VZQC01004414.1, read on the forward strand.
AAGTGGTATACTGGGTCGTATGGTAGTTCTATTTCTAGCTTTTTGAGAAACTTCCAGACTGATTTCCAAAGTGGGTGCACTGGCTTACACTTCCACCAGCAGTGCATAATGTTCCTTTTCCCACCTCCGTTTGATGTCATTTGTCTTCACGCTGATAACCACTCTCCCTGGAGTGAAATAGAAACCCAAAGTAGATTTAATCCACATTTCCTTGAGGGCTAAGATGGTTGACCACTTTTTAATGTGTTTATTAGCTATGTGTATTATTCTTTAGAGAGCTCTCTGTTTTGTTCTGTAGCCCATTTTTTTTATTGGGGTATTTTTTTCTTGATGTTGTTTTTAAAGTCCTTTGTATATTCTGTACACTATTCCTCTGACAGATCTATTGTTGGCATTTTTTTTCCTCATTCCATAGGCTGCCTTAAATTGCTTGATTGTTTCTTTTCCTGTGCAGAAAGCTTTTAGTATCACAAGTTCCCATGTTTTGATTGTTGGCCTTATTTCCACTAGTAGTTTCAGAGTTCCAATTCACACATTGAGGTCTTTGATCTGTTTTTGGAGTTGAATTTTGTTAATGGGGGAGAAATAATTATCTAGTTTCATTCTTCTACATGTAAATACCTAGTTTCCCCAGCATGCTTTGCTGAAGATGCCGTCTTTTCTTCAATGTGTATTTTTTGGTGTCTTTGTAAAGCAAAATAAGGGGTTTGTAAATACATGGACTTAGATCTTGGTCCTTGATTGTATTTCATTGCTCTGTTTTTATCCTTCCCTCCTTCCCTCCCTCCCTCCCTCCCTCCCTCCCTCTCTTCTTTCTTCCCCTCCCCTCTCTCCCTCCACCTTTCCCTTGCATTTTAAGCATATTTGTTTTGATTGAATGTATGTACAAGGATCCCATACATGCCTGTACAAATGTGTTGCCTGCATATATCTAAGTGCACCTGTGCCAAGCAATGCCTGCAGAGGTCAGAGAGGGCTTTGGATCCCCTGGAATTGGAGTTACAGGTGGTCATTAGCCACCATGTGGGTACTGGGAATCAAATCCAAGTTGTCTGCAAGAGCAGTCAGTGTTCTTAACCACTGAGCCATCTCTCTCTCCACCCTGGCATTTTATTATTTGTTTGTAGACTATCATGAGTAGGATGGTTTACCTGATTTGGTCTCAATGTGCTTGCCATTGGTATATCGGAAGGCCACTGGTTTTATGTGTTGATTTTTTTTATCTTGCTCCTTTGCTGAAAGTGATTATCAGCTCTAGGAGTTTTCTGATGGAGTCTTTTGGGTCTCCTATGTATAGAATCATATTATCTGAAAATAGGGATACCTAGACTTTTTTCTTCTTATTTGCACTCCTTTTATTCCTTTTTCTTGTCTTATTGCTCTAGCAAAGACTTAAGCACCATATTGAAAAGGATGAGAGTGGACACTCTTGTTTTGGTCTTGGTCATGGTGGAAATGCTTTAAAATTGTCTCCATTTATCATGATGTTGGGTATGAGGTTGTCACATATAACCTTCTTACCTTGAGATAAGCTCCTGGATTCTTCAGGGCTTTTCTCAGGGAGGGATGTTATGTTTTGTTAAAGGCCTTTTCTGCATCAATATTGATGATCATGTGGTTTCTGGCTTTGAGTCTGTTCATGGGATGAATTACAGATGTAGATTTTTCTATGTTGAACCAACATAACCATATCTCTGGAATGAAATCAACCTGATTATGGCCAATGATCTTTTTGATGTGATCTTGAATTTATCTTAAAAGGATTTATTTTATTGAGAATTTTTGCATCTGTTTTCCTTAGGGAGTTTAGCCTAAGTTCTCTCTTTTTTGTTGTAGTTTTGTCTGGCTTTATTATTAGGGTAGCAATGACTTCATAAAAAGTTTGGAGACATTGCTTCCTTTTCCATTTTATGAAATAATCAGAGAACTATTGGTGTCAGTTCTTTGAAGGTCTGGTAGAATTCTGTGGTCAATCCGTCTGGACTTGAGCTTTTTAAAAATTTACATATAAACATATAAAAGAGTTATACTATAATGGGGGCGTGTCTCTGCCAGTCTATGCAGCATGTGCCAGGTATGAACTGCCTCTTTTTGAGTTGTTGGTCAGTGGCATCCCTCTCCTCATACAAATTGCAATATAACGACTGAAAAATATATAAGCAAATATTATCCAATATGAAGGAGGAAAGGCAGTGACTGGACATGAGGACCAGAGTGACAGGAGAGTGAGGGACTCTGGTGTGTTCTCGTGAATGTTCTAGATCTGTTGGACTCTAAAATTAGAGGTATATATTGCTTTGATTAAAAGTAAACATGATTTAGCTGGGCGTGGTGGCACACACCTTTAATCCTAGCACTTGGGAGGCAGAGGTAGGCAGATCTCTGTGAGTTAAAAGTCAGCCTGGTCTACAGAGCTGGGGCTACATGGAGACCCTGTCTCAAAAAGACCAAAAAAAAAAAAAAGTAAACATAATTTTAGGGCTTGGCATGGTGGAGCCCTCCTTTAATCCCAGCAGAGGTAGACTGAATTCCAGGCCAGCCAGGGCAACATGATGAGACCCTGTACTAGAAGAAGAGGAAGAAGAAGAAGAAGAAGAAAGAAGAAGAGGAGGAGGAGGAGGAGGAGAAGAAGAAGAAGAAAAAGAAGGAGGAGGAGGAGGAGGAAGAGGAGGAAGAAGAGAAAATAGTAAATATGATTTATGAGATAAAGAGCCATAAACCTCTTGGGATGTTTTGTCTTCCCAGGTCCATGTTCAGGGAGGGTGGACAAAAGAGTCAGAGACAGCAATGATTGTCCCAAAGGGCACCATTGTGGCCTACAGGAGGAAGCAGCTGCTCATCAGGAACAAAAGCTGTGGTGAGTAGAATGGGGGGGGCACCTCTGCTCCTTTCCCTGTCTGTAGACAATCATGACCCAAACGTCTCACTGTCCCATCATCCTCAGCCATCTCCTGGCATGGCCAAGCTCAATTGCTAGTTGTAGATGCAGAGATAGTCTCCTGCATGGAAAGGGGGTGTGCTCATCTGGAGGAGTCCTGAGTACTGGTGTCGAAAGACCCAGAAGTCTGTGAGATCCCTTGGAAGTGAAGTTACAGATGGTTGTGAACTGCTGCGTGGATGCTGGGACCTAAACTCAGGTCTTTGGCAACAGCAGGAAGTTCTCTTCACTGCTGTACCATCTCTCTAGCCCCTCTTTGAGTCATTCTTGAATACTGGAGGGCATGATGGTCATCCGAAGTACTTTTTTAAAATACAGGTTTCAGGCTGGCAAGACGGCTTAGTTGACAGAGGTGCTGCCCAATACCCTGTGTTCAATATCCACATGTTGGAAGGAGAGAACTGACTCCTTCAAGTTGTTCTCTGACCTTCACCTGTGTTTCGTGGCACACAGACACAGACAGACACACACTCACATAGAGTCAGTCAATCAATCAATCAATCAATCAGTCAGTCAGTCAGGCAATCAATGTATGTAATAAAATGAAAGTTTCAGGGAACCAGTGAAAGGATGTAATTCACAGGTCACTAGATGTCAGGTTAACAGGCATCCCTGGCATTGGGCATGAGAGTCCCCAAGCAGCATTTGGGAGGAACAGCTCTAGCAGGCATAACCACAGGGCTTCTTTCCATTCAGCCATTCTCCTCTCCACTAACGCCAAGAAGAAAACTTTCGAAGGTGTTCATACAAAATCAATGGCCTGTACTGGACGTTCCTTACCATCCGAGTCTACCAGAGAACACAGAGGTATGAGTTTCTTGAACAAGGATTTGGCTAGGTACTGGTTGCTCTCAGGAGGGTTATCAATGAAAGTAGGTTTGGTGAGAAGCAGGGTGGAGGAAGGAGTTGGAAAGCTCAGAGCTCGGAGGAAGAGGTGGAAGAGGGAAGAAGGGGAGGGGAGACTGACTCAGGGGAGCTAACCCTTCTCTTCTCTTTTCAGAAGTATATTACACATGTGTATCTGGTGAGTGATTGGCTTTGGAGTCATGAAGGTAGAACATGCCTCCCTCGTCCAGGCTACTCTGAATAACAGAAACCCGTCTGATTGCCTATGGCAAAGGGCTGCAGATCTGTCCTCCAGCACGAAGGGTGGGGCAGATGGAGAAGGGGGTTCTGGGAAGTAAGGCGAAGGCTAACTCTTGGGTGGGGGAACACGGTCTCTTTCAGACCTCGAGATACCTTTCGTCTCTCCGATAGGTGAGTGTGTGTGGGCTGAGGTGGGAGTGGAGGCCCACGGACACCACTGTCTTCCCCTGCCTTGGTCCTGGTTCCCGTGGATGGGAATGTCCTGGAAAGCCTGGGATGGGAATGTCCTGGACGGGTAGACTGGGAGAGGGACAGGAAGAGGTGGGCCAGGAGGGAGATGTTGGACGGAAATGCCCCCACGTGTCTCAAACACACACTTGAAGATGGAGAGAATGATGACTTGTGATTGTCGTTCTAGGAAAGGTGGAGGAGCCCTTCCATCTAGGTGAGTGTTTACCAGGAAAGAGGAAACCTGGAGTTCTAATGGAAACCAGGTTCAAACTTTCTTTGCAACTCAGAGGGCTGCGGTCTACTTTCAGATTTCCTTCTCGTTAGTTCAGCCCACACATGCCCATCTGCCAGATGCACTACAGGTTCACTGAGGACTTGTGGGGCAGCAGGCATTTCTCTGCCCTGAAGGTATGGCAGCATCAGACAGAAATACCCATGTCTTTGGAGCTTGCACTGTGGCGGCCTCTGGAGCTCACAGATCACCTGGAGGACACCAGGGAGAACCAGAGTGCCCTCTACAGGCGCTGCTTGGTTAATCTTCATAGACATTGGAGACATGGCTGTGTGATAAGCATAGCTCTTGTGTGCCAAGTGCCTTACAAAGAAACTCACTCAAATCCTCACGGATTCCGCATTTATCAGTACGGATCCCTGGTCCCCTAGGACCATCTCTAGAGTCGAACACCGTGTTTCTCACGCTTCCTGACAGATCCCAGAGACGGCCACTTGGTCATTGTTCTCCCCTTTGCAATGAGCAGTTTTAAGTCTCTGTGTCTGCTCCCAGCATTGTGTCCTGTCCTTTCACAGCACTGGGACCATCCAGCTTTCTGTTCTTATGGCAGCTGCATGCCTGGCGCCCAAGCAGGCTGTCAGTAGAGACAGCAGCTGAAATGGGTGGAGGAGTTGGTCTCTCATGGATGGGAATGGTTCAACATCCCAAGGAGGCTGGGCTAACAAATTGCATTCACTTTGGTGTTGATGCTTGGGGCAGATTTCAAGCACCTACAACTGGAGGTTTCTGAGAAAACAAACTTACTTGCCAGTCTCTCAAAGGATGTTCAAGACGTCATATTCTACAATATTCTGCCCATGCTTGGGGACAGAGAGGCTCTGTCTGACCTGATGGACATGGTAAGCATTCTACAGTTTCCTAGTGATAATCAAACCTGGAAAGGGGGAATTTAGGAGCTAGGGCATGAAGATATAGGAGGGATATGGTGCTGAGGAGACTGGGAAGGGTGTCAAGGACTGGGGACCTTTAATCCAGGCACAGTGATGAGGGCCAGGGAGTGCAAGCCTCACATCTTGCTCAGAATCCCTTGGAGAGGTAGAGCCCACAGCCACACCTTGGCACAGAAGATACAGACAGATTACATTGTAGTTAATGACATTGAGCACTTATTGGGGGGACACTGAGGATCCTTGCTGGATTGCAAGTTCAAGGCCTCTCTTTGCTACAGAGTGAGTTCAAAAGTAGCATGGGGAACAAAGTGAGACTCTGCCATGCAAAAAAGAACAAGAAAGGTAAAAGGACCTGGGATGTCCTTAGTGGTAGAGAGCTTGTTTAATATGTGCAAAGCCCTAGGTTCAATCCCCAGTTCTAGAAGAAACTGCCATTACTAACAAGAGCACCTGTTTCCTGTAGCTGGAATTGGATCAGCTGGGAGACATGGATGGCCCAGGTGGCGTGATCCTAGATGAGCTGAGGCAGGACTCAAGACCTCCATGGGTTAACCTAAAGGAACTGATTCTTTATCTCCTTCAAGCCCTAATGGGTAAGACTGATTTGAGGGAAGAGTGGGAGGGTCCTCCTGTGGGCTCCCAGCTGTGCTGGATGCCAGGTCCCCAGAGCCCTCCATCATCGTGGCCACCCTCACATCGTCCTTCTCTGTAAGGTCAGCAAGACTCAGAATGATAAATGTCCTTGTGCACAGGCGGGGCCTGAGACCTAGCAAGGGAGGCGGAGGAGGACTCTGGGACATGTGACTTAGCATCCTGGAGACCGCCTCAGGGGCCAGCCTTTCTTGGAAGGACCTTGAGCTTCCAGCATGATGAGTGCATTCTTCTGTCTCAGAGTCCCCTCTCATTGGGTCTCCTGCTTTGTAGTGAGAGGAGAGCATGTGGCCTGTCACTCTTTCTCACATGTCCCTTCCCCTAGCGCTGAATGACACCCAACTTTACCTGCTGGCCCAGTCCATGGAGAAGAAGATCCTGCTCCAGCAGCGAGAGCTGGTGAGAAAACACCAGGGTTCAGCAGTCCAGGGAGGAGAGGAGGAGGAAGGATTCTGGGAGGAGAGAAGATGGATCCCATGGGGAGGGGAGTTGGGATCCCAGGGTGGCCACTGGGAACCCCCTGCTGTCTTCTCCCTGTAGAGAACAGCAGGCTTGGTGCAGCATCCTGTATTCATGTCAAGCTATGAAGCAGGGCCCACCAGGTCTAAAACACCCAGAGAGGAAGGCAGGTCTGTGGGAATTAGCGGATGTAAATAGAACACACTCTTGTTAAAGTTGCCAGTCACACATTGCCCTCTTTCTCCCCTTTTATTTATCTGTGAATACAGATGTGTATCTGTCTATCCATACACATGCACATACACATGCACACACACATGCACATACACATGTAGACTCGGGATTGACTGTTTGTGCAAGGTATGCTTTATCTCTGTAGCTGAGGACCCAGTGCACAGTGACTTCAGTGTCCTGTTCCATCCATTATCCTGTGTGGCTGCTGACTGTTGGGATAGAGGTTTCTCACCCTGGTATCAGAGCCTGGTCTGTCTAATCTGATAATGCTTTTTCTCTAGGTAAAGAGCATCCTAGAGCCAAACTTCAAGTATCCCTGGAGCATTCCCTTCACTCTCCAGCCTCAGCTTCTGGCCCCGCTTCAAGGCGAGGGCTTGGCTATCACTTATGACCTGCTGAAGGAGTGTGGCCTGAAGGTGGAGCTAAATAGCCCCAGGTCGACATGGGATCTGGAAGCCAAGATGCCTCTGTGTGCCCTCTTTGGGACCCTGTCCATGTTGCAGCAGCTTGCTGAAGCCCAAGTCCTCTCCTAATCCTGGACCCAGTCCAGTCAATGCTGAGACCTTGGTGGATTTGAGACATAGCAATATGCATATCCTCTACCAGGAAGGAACACACAAAGACTGGCAGACTCCTGGGGATGTCGAGGGTGGAAATAAGGATTCTAAGGTTTCTTCCTTCTTAAAAAAAATCTTTCACAATTTCTTATTCACATATAATGTACCTTGATCAGATTCCCTTCCACCACCCTGTCTTCTCTTATCCCCCCCTCCCACAAGCCCCCTTTTCCCAACAGCTCCCTCCAGCTTCCATGTCTTTTTTTGCTTTGTCTCAGTGCATATAATTACAGTTGCTCGTATGAGCATGGGATGGTATTGTGAGTTCTTTCCTTTAGCAAGGGCAGCTCACTGCTACACCCTGAGGAACGTGACTCTCCCCAGCAACCATTAACTGTCTACTGCGCCTTGGGGGGGGGGCTTTCGTCCTCTCCGGTATCCATGATGGAATGTTGGTGGGCCCCATCTTGTGTGGGTAACCATTGCTGCTGTGAGCACACCAAACATGTCATGGCCAAGAGCAAGGGTTCTTCTATCTGTTAGAACTTCTCAAGTAGTATATTAAAGATTTAAACATTTTTCTGTATATAACTTCTACTTCAATATAATACAAGTGAATGTTGGATTTTAATCATGTGCATTTTGAATGGTTTTGGATGATGTTTTGAAATGCATCAAAAATAAATTGGTGGCTGGAGACATGGCTCAGTGGTTGAACAGCTGTTGAATCTGGATCCCCAGAACCCATGTGGTTCTGGGTGGGCATGTTTGCCTGCCTATAGTTCCAGCTTCAGAAAGTAGAGCAGAAGCCCAGAGGTAGCTGGCTATGGAGACCAGCTATATCCACCAGCTCTGGGTTTGGTTGAGAGACATCGCCTCAAAGAATAAAGTGGAAGAGTGATGGAGGGCGATCCTGACATCCCCGGGCTCCATATAAATGTGCATAGACATGCAAATGTGCCTTCCCACATGCACACCTGCAGGCACATGTGCACACACCACACACACACACACACACACACACACACACACACACACATGAAACCGATGAAAAAGAAAACTAATTTGGATCGATGGTAGAGAAATAGGTATGTGACCAAGAAATTGTGATAAAATTCCCAAAATTGAGGATTATGCATGGAGGCTTCCTGCTTGCCCCCCTCTGGAGTTATGGTATTGCCTCTACTTGGACTGGCTTGAGGTGGTGTGGGGGTGCTGAGTGCTGAGCCTCAAGTTAGGGAAGCAGTTCTGAGCAGCCCTGTGCAGTGAATGGTGTGGTCCTTGGTTGTGGGGTCGCTGCCAGGATTTGTGGCGGGGCCCACTTAATCCTCGGACTACGCATGTAGAAAGAACGCGCAGGAAAGCATACCACGTGTAGGCAGGTTGAGGTTCAAATGCAGAGAGAGAGTTTATTCCAACATGTCCGCTTAAATATCCATCATGACTCAATTATCAGGGCCCAATGCTAAATCTTTTCATCATTACACTCCACCCCATGGGTGTGGCCAGGGAGGTACCATTGTCTTAGAATCCAACTCATCTAACTAAGCTTTCCCACATCTCACCCTTTTAATTTTATTTTTTTTAATTTTTGTGAGAGGCAGGGGAGCCCATAGGTGAAGCTAACAACCCAAAGGAAACTGAGTTTTAAATAGCCAGCTGCTAAAGCCTGTTTTGAGAGCTAGGCAGTGGGGGACAGGTCAGACCTGAAACTTTATTTTCACACTAAGACCAATTAATATCCAAAAATCCCAACCATGAAGTAAGCTGATTATCAAGCATAAGCAATGAATGTAAGTAACATTCATGTAAGACCAATTAGCAACTATCTATGTTCATATTTTGAACAACCCAAGGTTTCCATAGTCCAATTGGAGTAGCTTGTATGCAGAAGCATGTTGATCAAAGAGTCCAGTCTATATTGCTGTAGTCTCACGATTCACCCCAATCTCTCTGCAGCCATTACATTCTACCACACCTCCTCTTCTGCAAGTTGTTCCCTAGGCTTTGGAAAAGGGGCACAAGTGGGTGAGAAGCAAAGCAGTCTGTTTTCTCTGGAGATGTCATTTTTGACTCTAGTCAAGTTGTTTCCCTTCATGGGTTGACAGCTTATCCAGGTTACCTTTTTAATCCTACTAACAAAGCACAAGCAATTAGATGTACAGGCATTTAAACAATATTACAGCAAGCTAAGCTGTGAGCACAGACACAGATGTTTGGATGGTATGCTAATCCACAAACTGTGGTTTCTCTGTAAAGGGTGACAAGTTCTTATTGTGGCTTATATCATCTCCTAACCACTAGAGGACGTAAGCCTGTGGCATCAGCCATGAATTATTCCTCCAAGGAGAAAGCTATTGGCCAATTAGATTTGGGATATATATATAGGCACATGGCTGCCACTGTTGCACAATATCTCCAGGCAGTTGAGGTGTAGCTGATACTGACAGAGGAGCCCCGCTTGACTCAAAGAGACCAATATTTTGCTTTACTGCATTAGTGGCCTTTGGTAACACTCTCTGGCATTTCAGAGGCCAACTGCATATTAGCAAGTGATGTCTCAAAACATTTTTTCATGCTTACACCAGGTCTTCGACAACAGGGACTTACCACCGTTCTCCTTGCAGATATCCCATTTTTATAGGCAAAAGGGCCTTTATAATTTTGAGGGCTTGGATCCCCCAGCTAACATCTCCTTGGCAGAATAATCCATTGCTGATTGATATATTAATACAGGAGAGCTGATCAGAGCACATTATAAACAGTTAACCCAAATAGAATTCAGAGAGATGCTCAGTGTCTCTGACTCAGACAGTCTGAGGTTCCTTTTTCTTTAATGTTCATATGGGTCCGCCTCTCTGCTGGAATTTCCCAGTCCATCCTGCACAGCCAAAAGCTGTACGTTTTCAGGCATTTAAATTGGTGTTTTTACCTGTGGGAACATACAAATCTCCTCCCATTGTTAGTTTCAAGACCTCAAAATTAAAAAATTTATCAAAAGGTTTGGAATACAGAAGGAATATTATACCACCTCCCTCTTTTTTTTTTTTTAATTTTTATGTTTCGATCTATAGATGCCTAAGTTGTCCTACAAGTAAAGGAAAAATGTTACAAGGTGATACTGTATAACACAGAAAAATATAGAGAACATTTGTGTACCTTAACCCCCAAATTATTGTTGGAAATTCAATACAGATTATGAATAAAACAATTAACATTTTAGATTTCCAATTAGTTTAAATGTATTACCATTTTAAACTGCATACCTTACAAATTAGATTTTGATAACTATCTTCCTCCAAGCTTTTGGCCTTCTCCAGGCCTGGCATGAAAACCTGTTTTAAAGATTTTTCAATATCTAGTTCTTAACAAAATTTTCTTTTACAGTTCTTATGCTCATTAGTCAAATAAAGACTGGCTAGATATGCCCCCATGAGAAATTGTTACCATCATAACCATCTTGATTTTTTTTTGTTTTTGTTTTTTGTTTTGTTTTTGTGGGAGCTTCTAGGAAGCTTCCTTTGTCGAACAGGTGCAATGCAGTCCTGCTAAGGGGAAAGGGATGCACAGTGCCCACTTTGTGGACAGTGTGGGGAACTGGCCTCATTGCATAGAGGACAGTCGGTCACTTCTGTGACCTGACTGGAGAGGTATCTTCCTACTCGGGTCCTTAGCCTGGAAAAACGAAACACGTATCCCACTCTTGGCCAAAACTTTTCACCTTCCCAAGCTCAGGACAAGAATTTCACACCAGCTATTCAGGTTGGTGGTCCACAAAGGGAGACTTTTTCCAAACCAACTGGCCACCCACAACACCAGAACAAAATGCAGGCCCAGCCTGTATGCACACAAACAATTTAAAAATGGCGGCCGCAAATTCCACAATGATATTAATTGGAATTTAAATTTTTAAAAAATTTTTATACCTTTTATTTTTTATTCCCAAATACCCCAAAGCTTATTAACACTTTAATACAATGAAAACCTGGTTGCATCTTTGTTTTAGATGTTGAAAGGGCGTAACCAGTAAGTGGCAGTGTAGATCCATTATTTTAAATTTTTAATAGATAACCCATAACCATTGTTGAAATTGAATTATGTTTTGGCTGTTTAATATAAATTTGCATCTTGAGAAGGAAGGGCCACGTTCCAACTCAGAGGCAATGTTTTTACTGGTATCATAGTTGTTAACATTATAATATACTTAGAACACAAGTACACACACCCATATACATGTGTGCATGCACATACATACACACATACATACATACATAATATACAATAAAGATTTGTTAGGTTGACCTGTAAGAGAAGAAAGCCATATTGTTTGATGTCCAATGAAAAACATGAAATTTTTATAATTTGTTACAGGGTGTATTAGTCAGGGTTCTCTAAAGAAACAGAAGCAACAGGACAAATATATAACTATATACAATTTATTGATTTGCTCACGTGATGGAGCTCAACAGTAGCGCCGAACTGGAGAGGCCGGGAATCCAGGGAACTGCTCAGTCTGCAAGGCTGCATATCTCAGTAGTCCCAGTCTAGTGCAGATGAGAGAAGCAAGCCGCAGGAGAAAAAAGGGACCAGCTCCCGCTGCCGTGGCCTTAAATACTGCCTGCTGGCAGAAGGTAATGCCCACATTTGGGGTGGGCCATCCGGGTTGAGGTGGTCCAATCAGAAGACCCTTTTTCTCTTATTTGTTCCTTAGTCCAGTCAAGTTGACACCCAGGATTAACCATCACAAGTCCACCCCTTGTCAACTTGACACCCAATAAATAGCCTCTCCTTATGTTATGCTTAAATGTCAATTGCAGACAATGGCAGGGTCATAATTCCACCTAACATGTTATAAGTATCTCATGTGCAATAGCAAAGCATTATATCTTAGAGTAGGTGGTAATGTCCTTGAGAAGAACTTAGTCCTTCAGTATCTAATAACCTAAATATGACAACACTTAACACATATCTCAGTTGCACATTCAAAAGGGAACAACACAAGTATCCACTTAATATATGTATATATATGAACAAGCACATTCTTAACCAAATAGGACAAAAGTTAATATCTATTATAATCCACGTTTCTGCAACTGGTCCCGTGGCTTCAGCTGATATTTATGACTACCTTCTTCTACTACCCATTCTGTATTTCCTCCGCCATCAGCAAGCACCTCTGCAGGTCTTGGCTCTTTCCCTGGAGGAGTGACCCATACCTTCATCCCTGAAGGGTCTGGGCCATTTATTGTCCTGTCTGGTTTGGGTTGTTGGAGTTTCCCATTGACCTTAATCATAGGACATGGTAGCACCAGAAGGCGCCCTACAGCATCTCCTGCCTTCCAGACATAATCTTCCTTGCCCCCATTGTGGAGAAAAAGTCCAATTTCCCCATGGTAGTCTGGATCAATCACTCCTCCTACTACTGTTATTCCTTCCTTAGCCTGTTGGCTTAAAGGCAGTAGAAGCCCGAAGTGGCCAGGGGGAAGTCTTAGCTTCCAGTTCAATGGAACGTTTGCTGTATCTCCTGGCAAAAGCACTCCCCCCATTGGAGCCAAAACATCTAGACCAGCAGAACGCAAGGTCGTGGGTACAGGAAGCAAAAATTTTCCTACTGGGTCACTAGGGGTGATAGTGAGTGGAATCATTCCCACTTCCACCCCTTGGTTCCTGGACCCATGAATTCTGGCTATAGGAGAAACAGTACCATATAGTGGACGCTGATTCAAAGCATATACTGCTTGCTGGAGAACCTTGCCCCAGCCCTCCAGGGTATTGCTACCTAATTGGCACTGTAACTGTGTCTTCAAGAGGCCATTCCATCGTTCTATCAAGCCAGCTGCTTCTGGGTGGTGGGGAACATGGTAAGACCAGTGGATACCATGACCATGGGCCCACAGTCGCACTTCTTTGGCTGTGAAGTGAGTTCCTTGATCAGAAGCAATGCTGTGAGGAATACCATGACGGTGGATAAGGCATTCCGTAAGTCCCTGGATGGTAGTTTTGGCAGAAGCATTACGTGCAGGAAAGGCAAATCCATAACCAGAATAAGTATCTATTCCTGTAAGAACAAAACGCTGTCCCCTCCATGATGGAAGTGGTCCAATGTAGTCAACCTGCCACCAGGTTGCTGGCTGGTCACCCCGGGGAATAGCACCATATCGGGGGCTCAATGTTGGTCTCTGCTGTTGGCAAATCTGGCACTCGGCAGCAGCTGTAGCCAGATCAGCCTTAGTGAGTGGGAGTCCATGCTGTTGAGCCCATGCATAACCTCCATCTCTGCCACCATGACCACTTTGTTCATGGGCCCATTGAGCAACAACAGGGATAGCTGGAGAAAGAGGCTGACAATCCACAGAACGAGTCATCCGATCTACTTGATTATTAAACTCATCCTCTGCTGAGATCACCTTTTGATGAGCATTTACATGAGACACAAGTATCTTCACATCCTTTGACCATTCAGAGAGCTCTATCCACATACTTCTTCCCCAAATGTCTTTCTCACCAATTTTCCAGTCATGCTCCTTCCAAGTCCCTGACCATCCAGCCAAACCATTGGCTACAGCCCATGAATCAGTATATAATCGAACCTCTGGCCATTTCTCCTTCCAGGCAAAATGCACAACCATGTGCACTGCCCGAAGTTCTGCCCACTGTGAAGACTTTCCTTCACCAGTGTCCTTTAGGGTTGTTTCAGAAATTGGCTGTAATGCTGCAGCTGTCCACCTCTGGGTGGTGCCTGCATAGCGTGCAGAACCATCAGTAAACCAGGCCCTAGTCTTCTCTTCCTCAGTCAACTGATCATAGGGCAAACCCCATGAAGCCATAGGTGCATGCTTAAGCCCAGGAGACATTGTAACAGGAGTGGGAACCATAGGCATTTGGGCAACTTCTTCATGTAGCTTGCTTGTGCCCTCAGGGCCTGCCCGGGCCCTGTCCCGTATGTACCACTTCCATTTGACAATGGACTGTTGCTGTGCACGTCCTACTTTATGGTCTGGTGGGTCAGATAACACCCAGCTCATGATGGGCAGCTCAGGTCGCATGGTGACTTGGTGGCCCATTGTCAAACGTTCAGTTTCCACTAAGGCCCAATAGCAGGCTAAGAGCTGTCTCTCAAAAGGAGAATAGTTGTTTGCAGATGAAGGTAGAGCCTTGCTCCAAAATCCCAAGGGCCTCCGCTGTGATTCCCCTATGGGAGCCTGCCACAGACTCCAGACAGCATCTCTATCTGCCACTGATACCTCAAGCACCATTGGGTCTGCTGGATCATATGGCCCTAGGGGCAGAGCAGCCTGCACTGCAGCCTGGACCTGTTGAAGAGCCTTTTCCTGTTCCAAGCCCCACTCAAAGTTTGCTGCCTTACGAGTCACCTGATATATGGGTCGTAGTAACACACCCAGATGAGGAATGTGCTGCCTCCAGAATCCAAAAAGACCCACCAGACGTTGTGCTTCTTTCTTGGTGGAGGGAGGGGCCAGGTGCAACAACTTATTCTTTACCTTAGAAGGAATGTCTCTGCATGCTCCACACCACTGAACTCCTAGAAACTTCACCGAGGTAGATGGCCCTTGAATTTTAGTTGGATTTATTTCCCATCCTCTCATGCGCATATGCTTTACCAACAAGTCTAGGCTAGCTGCTACCTCCTGTTCACTGGGTCCAATCAACATAACATCATCAATATAGTGGACCAGTGTGATATTTTGTGGAAGAGTCAGGCGATCAAGATCCCTTCTAACTAAGTTATGGCACAACGCTGGAGAGTTAACATACCCCTGAGGTAAGACAGTAAAGGTATACTGTTGGCCTTGCCAGCTGAAAGCAAATTGCTTCTGGTGGTCCTTATGAACCGGTATTGAGAAAAAAGCATTGGCCAGATCAATAGCTGCATACCAGGTACCAGGAGACATATTAATCTGCTCGAGTAAGGACACCACATCTGGTACAGCGGCTGCAATTGGTGTCACTACTTGGTTGAGTTTTCGATAGTCAACTGTCATTCTCCATGATCCATCTGTCTTTTGCACAGGCCAAATTGGAGAGTTAAATGGAGATGTGGTAGGAATCACCACCCCTGCATCTTTCAAATCCTTGATAGTGGCATTAATCTCCGCAATCCCTCCAGGGATACGATACTGTTTTTGGTTCACTATTTTCCCTGGTAGAGGCAACACCAATGGTTTCCATTTGGCCTTTCCAACCATAATAGCCCTCACTCCACAGATCAGGGAACCAATGTGGGGATTCTGCCAATTTCTAATTATATCTATCCCAATTATACATTCTGGGACTGGGGAAATAACTACGGGATGCGTTCTGGGACCCACTGGGCCCACCGTGAGTCGGACTTCAGCCAAAACTCCATTTATCACCTGACCTCCATAGGCCCCTACTTTAACCGGAGGGCCACAATGCTTTTTAGGGTCTCCTGGGATCAGTGTCAACTCAGAACCAGTATCCAATAGGCCTCGAAAAGTCTGATTATTTCCTTTTCCCCAGTGTACAGTTACCCTAGTAAAAGGCCTCAGGTCCCTCTGGGGAAGGACAGGAGGAAGGCAAACAGCATAACTCTTTGGTATTGTGACAAGGTCCTTCCTCACTGGAACCCGGCCACCCCTTCATTCAAGGGGTTCTGGGTCTGTGAACTGTCTCAAGTCTGGAAACCGGTCAACTGGGCGGGATTCGCTACTCCTAAAATCAAATGTTGACTTCCTGTCATTCGTTCTAGAGCTTTTCTGCTTATACAGATCAAATAAAAACTTAGTAGGCTTCTTATGTATTTGGTTCCTGGGAACACCATGATTAATTAGCCAGTTCCAAAGATCATTTCGGGTCATGCCATTATAGGTATTGTTTTGCCTTTGCCACCCATTATGATAATTACTGTAACTACGCTCATCTGGCCTTCTGCGATTCAGTGCTGCCACCTGACGCCTACCCTGAGGTCCTGTTAGACCTACTACGTGTACATTTAATTTATGCAAACGAGCCACAACTTCTCTAACTGTAAGATCTGGCATAAGAAATAGAGCAAAAACAAAGCTCTTCAAATGTTCTGGTGTCTCTCTCAGTACTTTCCATCTTATAAATTCAGTGAGTGGCATGTCCTCTGGGTCCTCATATTGTGGAGAATGTGGTTTTACACTTCGAATCCACTCGAGCATGCCCATCTGCCTGACCCTCACAATCCCTTCATCAATACTAAGCCAAGGAATATCAGGCATCTCTAACTCGCTGTTAGTAGGCCATGTTTTAATAAATACATCAGCCAACCATTCAAATAAACTTTTAACACCTTTTTTAACTGCTCGAGCTTCCATGTTAAACCTAGAATCTCTACTCAGTGGGCTCATATCGATAAACTCAGTATGATCCAATTTTATATTCCTTCCACCATTATCCCACACCCTTAAAATCCATTCCCACACATATTCCTTAGGCTTCTGCCGGAATGAATCAGCAAACTCATTAATTTCTTTAGTAGTATATCGCACCTCCTCGTGGACCACACTTTCTATCTCACCTTGAGGGGCTTGCTTAGACTTCAATCTGGTTATAGGTCTAGAGGCAACAATTGTTGGGCCCTGAGGGACATCAGCTCCCACTGGGAGGGGGGGATTAATTTCCTCAGGCAAGGGTGGGGAGGAGGGATCTGCAGGGTGTGGATTCTCTGCTGAGGGTGGGGAGGTTAATTCCTCAGATAAAGAAAATCCCTCAGAATCCGAGGGTTCAAAATCCTCATCATCATAGTTCTCCCACACATCTCCATCCCAAGTTTCAGGGTTCCACCCTTTCCCCACCAGTGCTCTCACTTTAACTGCTGACACTTTTCGTGGCTGGGAATTAAATTTGCGTTGTAAATCAGCCAACCGTATAATAAGGGCTCCAGCTTGATTTTCTGCTGCTTTAGCTCTTTGGCTGCTGGAGAGAAGATTCTCTTCCAGAGCACACTTGGAAACCTTTAAACTGTTGTTTCGAATCCGGAGCTGGTCATTTTTATCACCGAGCTCCATATTTTCGTCTAACAGTTTATCCAGACATGCTAGGAGCAACAAGGCAACATCATTATTTTCCTGATTTTTCTGCAATTTCTCGAACGTTTTATATATAGAGTCGCTAAATTCCTTGCTTCTCACAAGAGGTGAGTTAGGTGAGCCAAATGGATCTATCTTCATAATTACATCAAATAGTCTGCACCAAGGATTATCATTCCTCTTCATGCCACCAGGAGAGACTTCAGTTACTCTAGGCTTCATTGGGTTGGAGAGCTGACTCCAGAGACTACCAAGCCCACTAAAGAAATTCATCCTTTCAATTCTGTTTCTCTAGAACCACTCCTGGTACCAAAATTTGTATTAGTCAGGGTTCTCTAAAGAAACAGAAGCAACAGGATGAATATATAATTATATACAATTTATTGATTTGCTCACGTGACGGAGCTCAACAGCAGCGCCGAACTGGAGAGGCCGGGAATCCAGGGAACTGCTCAGTCCACAAGGCTGGATGACTCAGTAGTCCCAGTCTAGTGCAGATGAGATAAGCAAGCCACAGGAGAAAAAAGGGACCAGCTCTGGCTGCCGTGGCCTTAAATACTGCCTGCCAGCAAAAGGTGACGCCCACATTTGGGGTGGGCCATCCAGGTTGAGGTGGTCCAATCAGAAGACCCTTTTTCTCTTATTTGTTCCTTAGTCCAGTCAAGTTGACACCCAGGATTAACCATCACACAGGGTTATTTTTACATAATTAGAATAAATGTCCTAGTAATGCATGAAAACAGGTGAGATCCATATGCCACCTCTTAGGCCCATTTGCAACCACTTGCCTTCAATGAACTATACCTAAAGTTTACTATTCTTTCCCTATCCTATCCCTTCTGGTTAACTGCCTAAACTCTACTTATGCTATTTACAAATCTAAAGATTGAGGATTTGCAAAAGTAGACAGGCTTGATCCATCATGTCTTATTATTAAGGACTTTGGAATGATAATAATAATCCATAATCACAATGACAACCATTATTAATTATTATTAATTATCAATAATTAGTATTAACCATTATTAGTCACAACAATCACTAATAATTATTATGAATAATTGTCAATAATAGCTAACAATTTGCCATTAGACTGAATTTTTTCAATTATTATTAATTATATTCAACAACAATAACTATAACCATTAATAACAATTACTAATAATTAATAATCTATCATTAAACTGAATAATATGCATACTATAAACCCAATTAAAAATTGTTAACACTAAGGGGTATAACACAAACATTTTTTATGAATTGAATCTATTTTGTTTATAGTCAGCTAAATAGATTTAAACCTGTAGGATTATAATCAATTAAAAGCAGGAACTCACATTCACTCACACATACACGCAGCTTGAAGATGGGCTTAAAGAAACATAAAACAGTTTTATTCAAAAAATTTCTCATTTAAATTAACCAAAATATCAATTTACGTTGTTAAAGAGACTTTTACTAATGGTCCTTAAAAAAGACAATTTATCAGAGCAAGTTTGTTTTGTTAGAACTCCAAGATCTGTAAATTCTCCTAGAAATCCATCTATCTTGTTTCCAAAGTGCTGAAATCAAAAGGATATTACCTAAAATCAAAATTTAGTGGGCATGATTTAGATACCATGTGCTCAGTGGGGCAGTTGGTATGCATGCACAGCAGGCAGGCTTATGGCGCCAGGCCAGAGCTCAGACCACGTGTGATCTAGTGTTCTGTGAGAAGAGATTTTTAAGGTGAAACACATTTAAATGGAGCAAGATAAAATTAAGTCAATCATATCTAGGGTATCCGGGGTTAAGTAAAAATATTACACTTTAAGTTAAGCATGCTGAAATGGATTTGAATTACTGTTAGCTAAAATAAATCCCAAACTTGGATCTACAAATAGCTGGCAGGTTTTAGGTAAGAAGTTAGATTTAGAGAAAACCCATAAGAAGACAAGAGAGCAACACACTTTTATCCAAAAACAGATTTTGTATATAAAATTTAAGAGAAAAGTGACGAATGCTTGAAATTATCTGGAAGAGGCTGCTCTTGGGGGAGGGTGGTTCTGTGAAAGGCCTTAGTTTACAACAGAAAGAAGTGTGCTCAGGTCTAAGAGAGCTACCAGGAGAAAATTTACATATGAACAAGACTGGAACTGAACTTGAGGAGCCTGCAGCAGGAGTCTTTCTTTGGGGGGATGGAATTTAAAACCAGAAAGTTTTTCAGAGCTGTAGAATTATGAAAAATTGTTTTAAGGCCAAACATAACTGCTAAGGCTTAATATTAAATTCAGCCTTGAGGTCACTGGCTTTTATAGCCTGCAGGAGTGACCATGCCGGGAGGCACATCCCTGGGAGGCACTGGATGCTCCCTCTGAACCAAATCAGAGGCATGCCCTCAGACCGCTGTCCCAATTCACCTAAACCAGCAGGAAAGACGGCTCCACCACAACAGATAGATATCAGGAGAGAGAGAAGAAAAAGGCAAGATTTAGGGGTATGCATACCTAAGTTGTGAAGGCTTCCTTCTGCCCCACATTCGGACGCCATTTGTGGAGTCGCTGACGGGATTTGTGGCAGGGCCCACTTAATCCTTAGACTATCCATGTGGAAAGACCGCCCAGGAAAGCATACCTCGTGTAGGCAGGTTGAGGTTTGAACGCAGAGAGAGAGTTTATTCCAACATGTCCACTTAAATATCCATCATGACTCAATTCTCAGGGCCCAATGCTAAATCTTTTCGTCATTACACTCCACCCCATGGGTGTGGCCAGGGAGGTACCATTGGCTTAGAATCCAACCCATCTAACTAAGCTTTCCCACACTTGGTGCTTCTCAGGAAAGTTTGGGCTCTAGATCCTCACTTGACGGTCTCTGAAATGTCTTTAGAGTCTTGCTCTTGTTATCTACATGAGCACCGCACCCCTTCTGACCTCAGTAAACTGGACTTTCTCTCCTTGTGGGGCTGGCTTGGTTTCCAGTTCTTCAAATAATGTGTGATTTTTGTTTAATGTGTAACAGTGTTTCCTGTGTGTAGGTGGGTGCACCCTGTTGTGCAGTGCCTAAAGAGGTCACAAGAGGGTGTCAGATCCCCTGGAACTGGAGTTACAGACCATTGTTATCTGTCATGTGGGTACTGGTGCCCAGACCTACAAGAGTAGCTAGTAGTGCTCTTAACTGCTGAGCCATCTCTCTAGCTCCAGTTTTCCAGTCCTTTCAGTTCTTCTTTCCATTTAATTATAAATTTCATCTTTCAATATTTTTTTTCTCTTCTTTAACTATAAGGAACCAAAATAGCCCCCAAATCCCTGAAACAATGTAGGAACATCCAGTTTGAGTTAAATATGTATGTGCTAGCTTTTCAGCCAGCATTTCTCAGGAACACAAATGTGGGTCAGAAGACCTCCCTGACCCTGCCCCACAGGTGAGAACAGCTAGTGACACACTTTGTGACACACTGTGTGATGCTGGGTGGAGCTACAGCATGTGGAGTACACAGGGGGTGTGATGTAGGGGTCTGGGATTGGGCCCTGGCAGGTGAGGTCATCCTGCCTATAAAACCTGTTCATTTTGAATAAACCTCTGTATTTGGATAGCTCAGCATGGATACACATCTGTGTGCTGTGCTTTCCCATGCATGTTTCCTACATGGCTCACTGTGGAAATAAATGGGGCGGCCACCACAAATGGCACCCAGACATGGGGCATTAAAGCTGCTTGGTGAGTTTGAACCCCTGCAAAAATGGAAAATTTGTTTTTAAAGGGAGTTATATTTCAGGCTCCTTGGCTCCCTCGTCTCTCTACTACAGCGGTTCAGGCCAGGACTGGGATGGGGTGTGGGGGCTCTGCTGCCATGATGATGGATTCCACTGGCAAGGCTTTGGCTTCTGGGTGGGAGCCCCTTCCCCTGGTGGATCTTGGGGGCTCTGGAGAGTCTGCTCCCTTTTGTGGGTTTTCGCCCACCCCTCAGGGTGCCTATTCGGAGCCCTTAACTACTCCTTTGGCTTCCTCAGATGTGAAACACCTGTTGGACCAGGACTTGGGTACTGAGTGAGATGGGCTTGGGACTCCAGGAGCAGTGTCTGCTTTGTAGCAATCCTGTAGAGCTAGCCTGGACTCTACCCCAAAGCTCTGATAAGATGCGCACTTGCACTGTGAAGGTTCCCCCCTCCCTTTCCCCTCCCCACTTTGGTGAGCCTGCCTCCTTCTCCTGGCTAGGGAGGATTTCAGCCATTTCCCTGCTTGGGTTGCAGAGGCACTGGGATACTGGGTTGTTACAGCTCGGGAGGTTGGCACAAGAACTGAGATGGCAGCCCCAAGCAGGCAGTTCCTTCTGCCTGGCTTCCCTCTTGGAAAGAGTGCAGATGTTGGGAGGATGCCCAAGAAGGTCTCCAGTATCTGGCTTGCTGGCTTTGGCCTGTGGGTCCAGGCTTACCTGGCAGTGCTGGGTGGCCTGCCATGTCTTGCCTTGGGGGCGCTGGTAGCTGGCGTATTTTTTGCAACCCCCAGGTCCTGGAAGAATACATGGAACTTTGGGGGTGGCGGTTGCCAGGACAACAGAGAGAACTGTAAATATCTCCCCCACCCCACCCCCACAATGCTTTTTGTAAAGTACTCTTTACTGTAAGCTTCTAGTAGTTCAGAAGCTGGATTTAAAAAGTCCAGAACCCTTACTAATTCTGGGAAGAAGTCTCACTGGGGTGTTTTAACCTGTTTCTGGATAGAACTGTATGGCACTCTTGGGATCTTGTGGATTTTTTTCTAATATTTTTTTTATTAATTTTATTTATTTCTGTATATGTATGAATGTACTGTCTGCATGCAAGTTTGTGCACCCGTGTTGTGCAATGCTGCGGAGGTCAGAAGAGGGCGTCGGATTCCCCTGGAACTGGAGTTCTCCTGGAATTGGAGTTTCAGACGATTCTCGGCCACCATGTGGGTGCTGGGGATCGAACTCGGGTCCTCTGTAAGAGTGGTCGGCGCCCTTCACNCAATGCTGCGGAGGTCAGAAGAGGGCGTCGGATTCCCCTGGAACTGGAGTTCTCCTGGAATTGGAGTTTCAGATGGTTCTCGGCCACCATGTGGGTGCTGGGGATTGAACCCGGGTCCTCTGCAAGAGCAGTCGGCCCTCTTAACTGCTAGGCCATCTCTCCTAAATCTCTAACTCTTCCTACCTAATGTAACCTTTTTCCATTCAGGTGCTGGCTAATTGTGGATCTATCAGATCAGTGGGTCTCAGCTAGCTTGATTGCTTATGGGGGCATCACTCCCTAAGCCAGAGGTGAAGCTCTAAGGCTTGGGTGAAGGCTACATAGCAAGGGTCCTGAGCAAGGGGTAACCAACCCTTAGAGCAGGTTCAGCTACCAGCGGGAGGCCTGTGAAGTGAGCAGCTTCACAGTCCATGGGCTGCAAAATAATCAATTTTGCAGTCCTCTGCTGCTGCTGAAAGGCCACTAGCCTTTCTGAATAGCTATCAGCTTCGTTGGCGGTCTTAATCAGCCACAGGGTGGATCAACAGACTTCCTTCATCACCAACAGTGCCTTCAACTGGCACTTAACAAAAGAGCCCTAAAAAATTAACACTTTTTGGGGTAGGTATCTGGAGATCATTCTCACTTATGGTCATTTCTTTCATATTTGTATACAAAATCTGTCAATTTAAATTCCATCGCAACACATTTAATTAAAATGTAGTATTTTTAATCAGACTCCAGTTGTCCTAAATACCCTTTAAGTAAAAGTATGTACACAATTAGTTAATAAAAACATCCTAGGCATTAAAAATTATTCTAATCTTTAAATACACCGTACTTTAAACCATTGCTCAGAAGTTAACCTTTAAATGTGTTTCTAGACCTGTATGTAGGAGAGAACCCCTAAAGAGAAAAAGAATTTTCCATCTACAGACTTCCTGGCTACAAGTGTCTTGTGATCTGTGTTCAATGCAGCTCCCCAGCATGCTTGCCTCAAGGCACAGAATACAGGCTTTGGTTTTAGCTCGCTGGAGGCAGAAACACCGGACTCTTGTGAGAGCTCAAACCCAATCTTCTTTACATACAAAACTTCAGGATAACAGCTGCAGGGAAACACTAACTTAGATTGCCTTTTACAATGTATTAAATAAAAAATTTGGTCTAATTTAAATGAAGACTTTGGAAATAATTTCATGTTTTTCTTTATATTTCAAACAGTCCTTAATAATGAGTCAATGGGCTGGAGAGATGGCCTAGCAGTTAAGAGCGCCGACCGCTCTTACAGAGGACCCAGGTTCGATCCCCAGCACCCACATGACGGCCAAGAACCGTCTGAAACTCCAATTCCAGGAGAACTCCAGTTCCAGGGGAATCCAGCACCCTCTTCTGACCTCTGCGGCATTGCACGACACGGGTGCACAAACTTGCATGCAGACAGTACATTGATACACATACAGAAACAAATAAATGCCAGGTGTGGTGGCGCACGCCTTTAATCCTAGCACTTGGGAGGCAGAGGCACGCGGATCTCTGTGAGTCTGAGGCCAGCCTGGTCTACAGAGTGAGTTCCAGGACAGCCGGAGCTACAGGGAGACCCTGTCTCAAAAAAAAAAAAAAAAGTGTCAAAATAAACAAATTGGCCCCAACTACAAACAGCTATGTCCTATTCCCACCTTTGAGCATTCTCTGGACCTTGGCCTATAGTGAAAGGTAGATAGGGACGGGTCAGGGATAAATTAGGGATAAGTTAGGAATAAAAAATCGATTAGTATCAGGATAGGAGACAACTCAGGGACAGACAAAGTCAGCTAGGTACTGCCAAGTGGCTGGGAAAGGGCCTAGAGGCCAGAAAATGGATCCCAGATGTTTGTATGTTACTAATTGTATAAAATATCTCTACAGCAAAAAAACCCCTTCAGCATAATTTTGGAAATGATTTTCTCTTTCTCATTGAGTATTAAACGATAATGTAGCTTCTTTCCCACAGGTCAACTTAACAATCTCTTTTGATTGTGTGTGTGTGTGTGTGTGTGTGTGTGTGCTTGTGTTCAATCCCTTATGACTTTCTAAATTCCCATGTATTAAAGGGTCAACTATAAATCACTGTAAACAGATTCAACTCATAAAAACTACTTGTCTATACTTTTTGGTGTTAACAATCTTTAATCAGGTTTATATAAAGTTTAGTATATATATTTACACCATTCAGTCCATTTTCTGATGCAGTCTTTCTGATGTTCTTTTACTATGCATCCCTCTCCATGAGAAATATTTATATCTGGGTTGTTGGTACTAGCATCCACATATGAGGGACACCATTTGTCGTTTGTTTTTCTGGGACTGTGTTACTTCACTTAACATAACGTCTTCTAGCTCCATCCATTTACCTGCAAAGTTCATGATGCTGTCCCTCTTTACCGCTGCATAGAACTCCATTGTATACATGTACCACATTTTCTCTATCCACTCGTCAGTTGAGGGGCACCTGGGCTGGTTCCAGCTTTTTGCTATTGTGAACAGAGCTGCAATAAACATAGCTGTGCATGTATCTTTGCAGTAAGATGTGTCTTGTGGGTATATACCCAGGAGTGGTATGACTGGGTCAAATGGAAGGCTCATTTTGAGTCTTCTAAGGGTTCTCCACACTGCTTTCCATAGTGGCTGTACAAGTTTACATTCCCACCAGCAATGGATGAGTGTTCCCCTTTCCCC
>VZQC01004414.1:6326833-6347285 GCA_009823505.1 Rhizomys pruinosus
GGAGTTTGTTTTTTTCTCCCTCTAGTTCTTTCTGGAGTTTGTCATTCTGTTCCTTTAGTTCTTTCCGAAGTTTGTCATTGTATCCCTCTAGGTCCTTTTTGAGTTTTTCATTCTCTCTCTTTAGTTCTCTGACTTCTTCTTTATTTTCTTTAATTTCTCTGCATATGTCTGCAATTATTCCTCTAAGCTCTGTTCCTTGGGTCTCTTCCAAGGGGATCCCATTGTAGCTATCTCCTCCAGGTTTGGTAGGGCCTGGTGTGGGAATATCCTGTGCCTTTCCCATGTTGTCCCTTTGTCGTGTTCCTGG
Organism: Rhizomys pruinosus; assembly: GCA_009823505.1. Taxonomy (NCBI): domain Eukaryota; kingdom Metazoa; phylum Chordata; class Mammalia; order Rodentia; family Spalacidae; genus Rhizomys; species Rhizomys pruinosus. The sequence goes on from VZQC01004414.1 coordinate 6,327,141, forward strand.
CATGTGGGTTTCCCTTTTGTGGTTCAAGTCACAAATGACTTTTCACTATATTAGCGGATGGTTTTTCTTGCCTCCTTCCGATGCTTTTTCCCCCTTTCCTCCTCCTTTTTTTATTATTTTTTTTATTTTTATGGTGTGTTGACTTGCCTAGGTTTCAGGTTTTCCATTTTGTGTATATATTGGATGTTGGAAGCCTAAGTCAGTCTTCTCTTTCTGTTCTGAAGGTTCTCCAGAAGGAAGACCACTTGGATTCTCAGCAATTCCCTTGGCACGGGGCGGGGGGGTTGCATGCCTGACCTAGCCCGCACCCCAGTACCTCTGTGACGGGGACCCCGGAAAGAGGGTTCAGTTCGAGACCCTCTCCCAGCTGCCCCTGTGCCAGGCCACCCCACCCGTAGCTGAGTACCTGGCGCACGAGTAATGGCATCTTGCCTGAGACTCAGGATCCCACCCACAAGTCCGCTAGCCAGGACCAGAGCAGAAGTAAACACGACCCCCTGTTCACTCTACCAAGGAAGAGCGTGGTCCCTCTGTGATGGGGACCCCGGAAAGAGGGTTCAGTTCGAGACCCTCTCCCAGCTGCCCCTGTGCCAGACCACCCCACCCATAGCTGTGTACCTGGTGCACGAGTAATGGCGTCTTGCCTGCCTTATAATGTGTCTTAATGAAGTTTGATTTTCAGATGTTTGCCAAGTTCTGGTATGAGAAATCTTCCTACCTCCCCTCTTAACAGTAAAGAATAAAAATTATATGACATATAATAAAGTATTCCATAGCCATAAAAAGAGCCAATTGTTATAGTAACAATTTCTTATTGGATGTAAATAGGTACTTTCTTTTTTTTTTTCTTTCTTTTTCTTTCCTTGTCCTTTTGAGACAGGGTCTTCCCACAGCCCCAGCTGGCCTGGAACCCACTCCGCAGACCAGGCCAGCCCCAAACTCACAGATCCACCCGCCTCTACCTCCCGAGTGCCAGGACCAAAGGCACACGCCACCATGCCCAGTCCAAATGTGGCTCTTAGCTCCCACATGGGTGCTGGAAATCAAACCTGGGTTCTCTGCCAGAGAAGTCAGTGCTCTCAACCACTGAGCCATCTCTCTAGCCTCAATAACTACTTTCTTTACTTGACTAATGGGCATAAGACTTGTTAAGAGAAAAGTTCTTTATTCAGAGCTGGACATAATTGTAAATCCTTTAAAGGCTTTATAGTTAAACAAAATATATTAATAGAGGAAAGCTTTGGTACCAATAATGGTTATTCTGCCAGAGGAGATGTTGGCCATGGAAGGGTCTAATAACTCCCCATAAAATAAAAGCTGTTTGCTTACAAAGTTGGGATAATACACAAGGGAAATGGTGTAAGGTCTTACTGCTGAAGATATGGTGTGAGCATGAAAAAATGTTCAGAGACTCGACCCTTTCTTAGAAGTGTATGGGGAGGCTGGAAAGATGACTCAGTGGTTAAAAGCACTGACTGCTCTTGCAGAGGACCTGGGTTTGATTCCTAACACCCATATGGTGGCTAAGAACCATCTTTAAGTTGGGTGTGGTGGCACATGATTTTAATCCCAGCACTCAGAACGCAGAGACAGGTGGAACTCTGTGAGTTTAAGGCCAACCTGATCTACAGGGTGAGCTCCAGGCCAGCTGGGACTAAAGGGAGATGTTGTCTCAAAAAAACCCAAAACAGAAACAAAACAAAAAACAACAATGAAAAGAAGTGTACAGATGCCAGAGAGCATTCTATAGGACAAGTAAAGTAAAAGAGGGACATATGGTGTCTTTGAGTCAAGCAAGACTCCTCAGCTACACCTCACCTGCCTGGAGAGTTGTACAGTCATGGCAGCCAAATATTTTGTACACCCCAAATTTAACGGACTATTAGCCAGCTCTTTTGGAGGAATAACACATGGCTGGTATTAAAGGTTTAAAAACTTCTAGTAATGGAAAAATATGGAAAAAGCCATAGTTCCTACACTAATATATCATCTAAACATTTGTGTCTGTGCCCACAAAGCAACTTGTCATAATAGGCAATACTATGTAAATGCTGTTTGTGTTTTGTTAGTAGTATTAAAATGAAACACCTAGATAAATTGCCAACTCATGAAATAAAGCATCCTGGAGAGATCAGAGTCCAAAATGACACCTCAAAGGAAAATGGACTATTTTGTGTCTCACTCACATTTGCCCCTTGTCCCCAAAGCCCAGGGACCAGATGCAGAAGTGGGGGCACAATAGAATGTAAGGGCTAAGGAGATTGTGGTAAATTGTGAGATCATAGCAATATAGATTGGACTCTCATTTGATCAACATGCTTGTGCATAAAGTCTCTCCAGTTGGAATATGGGGAACTTGGGTTGTACAAAATTTGAACATAGGTACTTAAAATTGGCTCTGAATGAAGGTTGCTACATTTATTACTTATTTTTGGCAATTAGTTCACCTCATGGTTGGTTTTTTGGAGATAAATTGGTTTTAGAGTACAAAACAAAATCTTAGGTCTGCCCTGCCCCCTGCCTGGTGCTCAAAACAGGCTTGAGCATCTGGCCATTCAAAGCCCAGTTTCCTCAATGATGTCAACTTCTCCCATGGGCCCACCTGCTTCTCAGAAAAAAAATTGAAATGGGGAGATGTGGGAAAATCCAGTTTGAATTAGGTATGTGTAGGAAGCTTCTCTTGCTATAAGCAGGTACAGCACAATCCTGCTAAGAGAACAGGTGCAGTGGCTGCCTGTGGTCACTGTGGGGAACTGACCCCTCTGCACAGAGGTCAGTTGTTTACTTTTGTAACCCAACCTGAGAGGTACTTCCAATGCTGGTGTTTAGCCTGGGAAGTGGAATGTTTCCTGTCTGGTTGTGCTTTCCCACCTGCCCAGGGACTACTGGTCTCTGGTCAGTAATTTCTGGCTGATGGCTGATGGCCAATCTTCAGCCTACACCCATTCACAATTCACTCCACAAGTTGTTGACATGATTGGTCTCTGTCCAACCCCATGCTAGCTTACCAGGAGGTCAGATAGATCCCCATCCAACCCACTAGCCATCAACACTTGAAATCCAGGACTGCTTCAGCCTCTCACAAAAAATAATGGACCAGGAATTCTGTGATGATGGTAATGGAGAATTTGGTTTATTGCCTGTGGTAAGTCATTTTTATAAGCAAAATGACATCATTTCCCAGAGCCAATCACAGACCCCCAGTTCCGTGCCACTGTATACTGCTGCTCTGCTTAGCATCATGTGCCTGGGCCATGTTACCCCCTCTTTGGTCAGGGTCAGAGGACTCTCATGTCTTCCATGTTGCTCCCCGAGGGATGCTAGCTGAGAACTAGCCCCTAATTCAAACTGGATCTTCCCACAAGTATGAATGGGCTAGCTCTTCACCCCGTATTTCTCAGGGACATAGGTGTAAGTACCTGACTCCAACCCACATGTGAGAGCAGCTCATGACACACCTTGTGACTCAATGTATGATGCAGGGCAGAGCTACAGTGTGTGGAGTACACAGGGGGCATAATGTAGGGGGTCTGGGATTGGGCCCTGGCAGGTGAGGTCATCCTGCCTATAAAACCTGTTCGTTTTCTTTTAAAAAAAATTTTTTTAATTAATTTATTTCTGTATGTGTATGAATGTACTGTCTGCATGCAAATCTATGCACCCGTGTCGTGCAATGCCGCGGAGGTCAGAAGCGGGCGTCGGATTCCCCTGGTACTGGAGTTCTCCTGGAATTGGAGTTTCAGACGGTTCTCGGCTGCTGTTCATTTTCAATAAACTCTCTGTATTTGGATACCTCAGGATGTGTCTGTTTGCTGTTCTTTCCTGCACATGTTTCCTATGTGGCTCACCATGGAAATAAATGGGGCAATCCCCCACACAACAAAAATCAGGAACAGAAAACAAGAATGAAGCCTCAAACTCAAACCCAAACCCAAGCCAAGCCCAAACCCAAACCAAGCCCCTGGAATATGTTGCTGCTTAGACATGTGTTCTGCAAGATCACCTGGCACATAGCTCTTCCCTCCTCCTTCCAGAGTGCTAAGCTACAGACGCAAGCCCACCACATTCTGTACAACTCCAAGGATGCCACTAAGCAGTTTTCAGTGCATGCTCTCAGTCCCCTCATCAGAATGTTCTTGCTGGCTGTACATCTACCAGCACTCTGACCATAGCAATGACAGGTGCCTAGAACCTGCTTTTACTAAAGAGCTCTGCCATCTTTGTCTTCATTTTGTACCTGTCTACCTTACTTTGGTTTGACTGCTGCTGAACTCTGATCATGTCCCCAAACTAGTGATACAAGGTTGAGTAGAGCCCAATTTTCCCAGCCTATGTCCCCCTCCATTAATGCCAAAAGCATGAAGATGAGAATAACTAAGTTATTTTACTATTGGCTTTTACTACATCCTGTTCCAGATGCCCCGAAAGTGCCTGATATCTCTAGTCATTGTTGCCCTGGGTTCCTAAGCAGTGAAGACTCACAGACAGGTAACTCCAAGATGAGGATGAGATCACTCCTTCAACAAAAGCAGTTGCCCCATGAAGGAAACTGAAGCTGCTCCCTGCAAGCAGAAGCCATAATCTCCTGGGGACGAGAACTTTCCCAAGGTCACGTGCAGAACTAGGACTGGAGTAGTGACCAGTCAGAGCACAGTTGCACCCAGACTCCTTAATCATGCAGGCCTCTTACCTGTATCCTAGTTCTCCCTGCATTTAAACTAAAGCTGTCAGTGCCCAGAGGATGTGCCGAGATACTGGTTCTCCATCTCAGCCTGACTGTACCTTCCTGTTGGATTTCTGAGGCAAATGTTTGGTCCTCATTTGTTGGCCTCCTACCTCTCCAAGCTGGGATTCTGGTAACAAAACAAGGCCACTAATGTAAACTCAAAGTACCTCCAGACTTTCCCTATTGCTCTCTTCTGAGCCCTCGAGAGCACAGCTGCTCTTACTGTTCCATTACTGACAATGTAGTCTTTTCTAGCTGCTCATTCAGACTCATTCAGCCTCTGCACACTACCCAATTCCAAAACCATGCTCACCATTTTATGTATATGTAATAGCAACGGTTCTTGCTATCAACTTTCTGTTTTGTTCTATTTTGTACTGTCATAACAGAATACCTGAAGCTGGGATACTTATAAGTAAAAGAGATTTATTTCTTACAGTTCTGGTACTGGAAAGATTAAGGTAACAGCTATCCTCTTGTGCCATCCATGCAGTGTATAAAAGACAGAGCATGCACATGGGAGAGAGGAAAAGGTCCACTTGTACCTTGAGTCCTCCTCTAGTTAGTACTGATGTGCTCATCAGGGTGGGATCCTCATGACTTACTTCACTAGTTTCCTCTCAGCTCACAGCATATAATTTTTGGAGCAATGCATTCAAACCATATCAACAATATATATGTCAAATATATGTATGTTAAAATTTGATCCACAAATGGTACATATTTATGGAATACTGTATCATGTTTGATGAATACATATACCACATAATGTTCAAATCAGGGCTAACAGATCTTCCAAACATTCATTACTAAGTTGTGAGAACATTGAAAAATTTTCTCATTATCTTTTTGAAATGTATAGTGCACCCAACTAACTGTGCAGTAGCACATTGGAGCTTGCTTTCCCTACCTAGCTCTAACCTAGTACTTGCTGAGGACCTCTCTGCCGCAGGCTAACCCAGTCGGGTTTCCTTCACTAACCCAGTTGGATATCTTTCACCTGCAGGAGATCAGAATCTGTACAGGAGGGCACAGATTTAGGCGAAAAATAATTGGACGTGACACCAGAGAGAGTTTTGGATCTAGTGCATCTTTACTGAGATCAAGTTAAGTTTTTATACAGGCAGGTAACACAGACAGGAGAGGGGGAAGGGTCGAGCTGACAGGCAGGGGATTTGCATTCCCTCGGGAACAAAGGGCTTATTGTCTTAGCATTTTACAGCTGGATTTACAAGGCCAACAAGATAAATCAAAGAAGGTTTACAGCTTACACTGTCTCCATAAAACAGCAGTCTTAGACTCACAAGCCATTAAAAGTCTTTGTTTCTTTTGAAGTTCCAATTTGGTGTTTCTCATCCTTCCTGGGGCTGGAATTTTATTGAGGCTGTTTGTTATCTCCAGGTTGTGTTTTTAACCACAAGCCCGAAAAAGGGGGCCTTTTAGCTCTTCACAAATTACACAGTGTTTTTCTTAAGGGAGAAATCTCCGCCATGTGTCTTTTTTTTTTTTTTTTTTGTTTTGTTTTTTTTATTTCCTGTATGGTATGAATGTAGCTGTCTGGTCTGCAAAGCGTTTGTGCGACCCGGTCGTGGCAAACGCTGCGGAGAGTCAGAAGAGGTATCGATCCCCTGGAACTGGAGTTCTCCTGGAATGGGAGTTTCAAGAAACGGTTCTTAGCCCCATGTGGGTGCTGGGAGGACAAACCCTGGGGTCCTCTGTAAGAGTGGATCGGCGTCTCTTAACCGCTAGGGCATCTCTCCAGCCCCCCATGTAGTCCTTTAGCTAATGTGTTACACTTTAAACATGTAGCCGAAACTTTATCTTACTAACTTTATAGATGTAGCTCTTCTGCTTAAGGACTGAGTTTTATTTTTATTAAGTTTGGAAGACACTTTTATTCATTAGTGAACGAACCTATGATCTCACTCAGTGTAATGTCTACAATATCTTTGTGGGGACTTTTAGAACAAAGGGGCCTTTAAATGTTGTATCTCTGTATGATTTTACTTAGGTTCATGAGGCTTCTGTTTGCCTGAATTATTTTTAAACATGTTTAACTGTCCCTTGTCTGGGACTGAGGTTGTGCTGAGCTCAAGAAGAGAGTCAAAAGACAATGTACAAAGTCCAACACTCATGAAGCATAACATCTTTGTAATGCATCGTGATCTTAGAAGCTGAGGCCGGGCACTCTGTCACTGACCACCAGGGAGCTTAGCCTCACGAGGCTCATATCTCCTTCGTCCGTTATTATGCTCACACAGACGACACTGGAGTTGGTGTGACACCTCTCCCCTCTTCCCTAGTCTCCCCAGCCTCCAGTGAGCACTATTCTCAATGTCTATGAGACTCACATTGTAAGATTTCACTTTTGAGTGAAATCATTTGATATTTGTCCTTTGGTGCCTGGCTTTATTTCATTTAACATATTGATCTCATGTTTATTTCCTTAGGTGGGCAGTGTCTGCCTTCATCTGTGGGTGGCTCTGTGCTTGGGAAGTTCTTCCCACACTGAGCTGGTCTTGTTCAGAATGTAGGGACTGGTCCCCAGTGAATGCTCAAGGATATTTTTAGAGACAGGATCTCACTATGTAGTCTCAACATCACTGTGTAGCCCACGCTGCCCTTTAGGTCACTGCTTCAGCCTCCCATGCATCTCACAGCCCAGCCTCAAGGTCTGTGAAGCCTTTTCTGAGCCTGTATCTTGCTTGCACATATATGTGGCCTCCCAAATTCTTCTGTATACATGGATCCTTTTGAAAATTCCTTTTCCCCAAAGATTTCCCAGCATAGCCTCCTCTCTGGGTCTTGGGGATTCTGTTATGTGCTTCCATCTGTAATCCATGGTTAGAGATGTCAGTGTCAAATGTTATAGGTCTTCAGAGTGGTCACTCCACTTCCCCTAGCTCTTTACTTGGAATCTGTGTAGACAGGCATCGGTAGTCCTTTCCGAAAAGGACTCCAATAGAACAGAAAAAATTCCAAGAGTTGACAAATGGGATTGTATAAAATTAAGATCACCACACCAGAGAGACGACCAATAGAGAAGAGAAATAGCTGCCAGGTCTGAGAGGGGTTAATATCTAGAATGTGTAAAGAACTTAAGAAACAAAACACTCCCAGATACGTACTTCACTCTATAGACACAGAAACAAAATTAACAAATAGATAATTCTCAGATTAAGCACAGGTTGAATGTGAAGGTGCATGCCTTTCATCCCAGCACTCAGGAGGCAGAGACAAGGTGAAGTTCTGTGAGTTCCAGGCCAGCCAGAGGTACAAGATAAGACCCTACCTAAAAAAGTCTATGTACAGATGGCCAAGAGATAATATGACAAATGTTCAACACTTTGAGCCACCAGGGAGTGTAAACCCAAACTACACTGAGATTCCATTTCACCCCTGTCAGAATGGCTGTCATTAAAACAACAAGGACAAGTGCTGGTGAAGGTGTGGAGAGTGTAAGAATCCTTACACTGCTGGTCAGAATGTAAGCGAGGTTGGCCACTGTGGAAATCACTGTGGAGGTTTCTCAAGATAAAACTACGATATGATGCATCTTTGATATTTCTGAATGCATACCCACAGGGAACTCAGTGTACCACAGAGACATCTCTTCATTCAAGTTTAGTAGAGCTCTATTCAATAGCCCAGGTGTGGAAGAGTGCTCAACAATATGATTGGATGAAGAAAATAGTAAATGAGTTTCATTAACCCATAAAGAATGAAATTTTGGGGGCTAGAGAGATGGCTGTGTGGTTAAGAGCACTGGCTGCTCTTGCAGAGGACTCAGGTATGATATGCAGCACCACATGGTGGGTAACAACTGTCTATTAACTGAAGTTCCAGGGGGAGCCAATGCCTTCTCCTGACCTTCGTGGGCATTGCATGACGAGGTTGCACTCTCATACATGCAGGCAGTAAGCTCATATACATAGAATAATAAATAAAGTATTTCTTTCTTTCTTTCTTTCTTTTTTTTTTTTTCCAAGACAGGGTTTCCCTGTAGCCCCAGCTGTCCTGGAATTTGCTTTGTAGACCAGGCTGGCCTTGAACTCACAAAGATCCACCTACCTCTGCCTCCAAGTGCTAGGATTAAAGGCGTGCACCACTACACTGGGCTATAAAGAAAATATTTTTAAAAAGAATGAAATTATGTTGTTTTCAGAAAAATGGATGGAATTGGAGATTATCATATTAGGTGAAATAGGCCAGACCCAGGAAGACAAATATCACATTTCCTCTCATATGTGAAACCTAGATTACACACACAGACACACACACATACACACACATAGACAGACACACAGACACACAGACAGACACACACACACACACACATGACATGGAAATAGAAGGGAGACCATGTGGGACTGGGATGAGGAAGAGGACTAGTGGAGAGGCAGGATGGGTAATGGGAGTGACAGTGTCCTGTAAATAATGTACTTCGTAAAAGTTCCATCCTGGAACTGGTGCTTAGCTCAGTGAATACACACTAATAAGACAATTAAAAAATACATCAGTGAGTTGATTGAATTAATGTTGTATTCATAAATGAGGAATCAAGCATATTGTGAATATTAATGATGAACAGACAAAATGAGCCACGAGCTTGTATTTTGTGGTGAGATGCATAAAGCAGACAACACATTAGTTTCTCAAGACTCCTGTACTGAATTACTTCAAACTGGGTGGTTTGAAGCAGAAGTTTAGTCCTTCGCAGCTCCGGACAGCAGAAGTCTGAAGCGGGGTGTTGCCCTGATGTCCGTGCCTCTTCCCGGTTCTGGCGGCCGGCGGCCCTCCTGCTGTTCCTTGGCTGTAGCTGCATCGTTCCAGTTTCTGCCCCCGTTCTCACATGGTTTTCTTTCTTGAATGTCATTGTCTCTGTTTATTTTTTGAGAACAACGGTCACTTGGATGTAGGCCTCTCCTAAGGACAGCTTTTTAACGAAATACATCTACAAAAATTCTATTTCCAAAAAAGTTCTGAAGTTCTGGGATAATATGAATTTCCAAATGAGCCTCACTGACTTGGGGGCTATGAGAGAAGACTGACATCTGAAGTAGCTACACGAGGGCACGTGGGTGGGCGAGACTGCGGAGATCGCAAGGGAGTGTTCCACATCCTAGCACTTGGGAGGTAGAGGCAGGCGGATCTTTGTGAGTTCAAGGCCAGCCTGGTCTACAGAGTGATTTCCAGGACAGCTGGGGCTACAGGGAGACCCTGTCTCGAAAAGACAAAAAANAAAAAAAAAAAAAAAAAAAAAAAAAAAAAAAAAGGAGCAAGTCTATCACCAAGTGGATAAAGTCAGAGCTGCTGAAAACCCATGCTACTGATAGCCAGTTTCGGGTTCCTCATGGCCCACAGTCACACGTTTGTATTTCAAAGAAACTGAAAAGTCCTTGGAGACCTGCTGCTAGGTAGATGGATCGGAAAGGAGCAAGCACGTAGACCGAGGACTTCTCTAATTGTCTAGGATCTGTACACTATATTTTAAAAGGCAGGGGATTGAAAGGTGGTATACTGAATTTTAGTTTAAATGAATCCTAAGATTATCTCGGAGGCAATTCTTTTAACTTTATTTGGTATGTTAGAGTCTGTCGGAAACTTCCAATTCTGGCCAGGAGATGGCAGCATTGTCAAGCAGCAGGAGGCTGGTGGGCACCATTTGGTTCTGTCGCCTCCTCCCTCCCAGGCTTCCCTTCCTCCGCCGGTCACCCCCCTCCCTATCGGGTTAATGTGGAATAAGCTGGAAAACCGAGAACCCTGCCAGGACAACGGGGTTAACACTGGTCTCTTTTTACATGCTCAGGACAGAACCTCCTTCGTGAACACTGCATCAATTGTGTTAAATAGCTTCTTTAAAAGTCTCTGAAGGTCAAACCTGAGTTATGAGGAACTTGGAATTTTTTTTCAATATTTTAGAAAATATGACTTGGTACAGCTGCCTAGGCTGGAGTTATTATGGATTCTGTGATAAATCAGATGGTGTCATGCTGAGCAAAGACTTGGGCTAGACGTTTTAAATGCCTTGCAATAAGCAAGGAAATATTTCTCAATAAGTTCAGCCAGCCGGTTAAACTTTCAAAATCTTAGAACCTTGGTTGATACATAAGAAAGCAGGGGCAGTAAAAACCTAAAGATTTAGTATCTTGGCGGGAACATGAAGACTGTGTTCAAATATTCAAAGGCTGATTCTGAAGGGGAGGCTGGAAGGACCTGGTTTGGGGTTGATGGCTAGCTTTGAGACTACTTTTATTTCTTTTCTTTTTTTTGGTCTTTTCGAGACAGGGTCTCCCTGTAGTCCCAGCTGTCCTGGAACTCACTCTGTAGACCAGGCTGGCCTTGAACTCACAAAGATCCGCCTACCTCTGCCTCCCAAGTGCTAGGATTAAAGGCGTGCGCCACCATGCCCGGCGAGACTGCTTTTAAATAGCGGGAATTCCCTGAGCTCCACATCACATCCTCTCTCTCTGTCTCTGTCTCTCTGTAGGCCTGGGATTGAATTCAGGGCCTGGTACATGCTAGGCAAATGGTCTATCAATGAACTACACCCTAGCATACCTTTCTATTGGGTTAAATTGAATAGCCCAAGTACAGAACTTTGCTCAGTGCCCAGCACTGTTGAGGCTCATCAAGCTTCCCATGAATGAATTAGGCCTCAGTAACCACGTTTTCTGAGCTCGTGAATCTGATATCGAGGCCAAGAGAAGGCTCAGAAGCAATGAGTGGAAAGGGGAGGAGTCTGGCTTCTGGAATTATTGTTTGTTCTTAATTAATTAATTAGTATTTTATGTGTATGAGTGTTTTGTCTGCCTGTAAGTGAACTTGAGTTGTGCAAAACTTGCAGAGAAGTTTTTGGATCCCCTGGAACTAGAGTTATGGACAGTTGTTAGCTGCCATGTGGTGCTGGGAATTGAAGATGGGTCCTTTGTAAAAGCAGTCAGTGCTTTTAACCACTGAGCCATCTCTGCAGCCTGGAAATTAGTTTTTTTTTTTTTTTTAAATAAAACCAATTTTTACGTATCCTTTGGCAATTGAACAAATTTTCAAATGTCCTTCCATCAGCAGGGGTGATACCTGACTGAACTTCCAAGCTAGATTCTGCTTTCCCAGCACACCTCAAAGCATGGAGCCGGACACACAGTATCCACTGGAAGGCACATGGGGCTTGGCAGCCCATATACAGGTGGCCCTGCCTCACGCGGCCACACAGAGCCAGGCCTGGCCTGGGTGCCAATCATGCCTGGTCCAGGGTAGGCCAGGCACTGCCATTCTGCCTGCTTCCCTTAAGGATGTGTTTGCAGCCTGTCCTAAAGCAGATAATCAAATAGGGTAAGAGTGGAGACAGCACTGACGTGTCTTCCTCTTCCACTTTCTCTGGGCAGCCCCAGGGCAGGCCCCCTTCAAGTGCCCAGGTGCAGAGGCAGGCCAGATGTCTTCAAATCCCAGCAATACCGGTCAGAAAGGTACTGAGCAGTTGACTTGTTTTAGCCTTTGTAAAACTGAGTTAGCTCAAATGATGACTCCCCCGAGGTGATCTCCAAGTAGGGATCGATGCTCACTTCTGCATGCCACCTTGTGATACCTGGTCCTCGTGGAAGGCAGGTGCTGGCCAAGGCTGTGCCTTTGTTGACTGAGTTCCTTTTAGCTGTAGCCCCATGAACGTCAGGAGAGTGTGTGTGCAACAGGAATTCTAATAGATTTTTAAAAAATTTTTTAATTTTTTTGTTTAATATACACATATTTACTTTTACTAAGTCTTAAAACACCATGTAACCTGTAGACAGAGTCTGGGCAAATGTAATAGATTTTTTAAAAAATATTTTTTATTAATTTTATTTATTTCTGTATGTGTATGAATGTACTGTCTGCATGCAAGTCTGTGCACCCGTGTCGTGCAACGCCACGGAGGTCAGAAGAGGGTCTCGGATTCCCCTGGAAATGGAGTTCTCCTCGAATTGGAGCTTCAGACGGTTCTCAGCCGCCATGTGGGTGCTGGGGATCGAACCCGGGTCCTCTGCAAGAGCGGTCGGCGCTCCCAAACACTAGGCCATCTCTCCAGTCCCTCTAATAGATTTTTTAAATGTGTATTTTTGTTGAATTTTTCTGTATTTCATAGAATACATCTTAATCATATTTGGAATCCCTCCCCTAGCTGCAACCCCCATGGCCCACCCACAGATTTCATTCATTCTGTCATATATGTTAAGGCCTATCTAGGCAAGTTTATGTACCCAGGGGTCCCTTGGTGTGAATTCATTCACTGGAGCCTGATCAGCCTATTTAGCATCTCTTCCCTTAATGATCGATTCTCCCGGACCCAGCAGCTAAGGTTGGGGCGGGTCCTGCTCATTTTCCAGTTCTCTGCTGGCTTTTTGTCTGACTGAGTTTGTGTGGGTCTTGTGCACTGCTGTCATTGCTGCTGTAAGTTCCTATGAGCAGGGTCCCAGGAGCCTGGAAATGCTGTTCCCACATGGTCACGCACCTCCTCCCCGTCTCTTACACTCTTCCCATCCCCTCTTCTGCAATCATCACTGAGTCCTGGGTGGATAAAGTTTAATTTAGGAGTCCTTCCTATCTACGGAAACGTACTCTGCAGACTCTTATTCTCTACATTGCTGGTGAGGAGAAGCTGATCTTTTTTTTAAAAAATATTGTATTTATTATTTTTATTTTTAGAATGTATTGCCTGCATGTGTGTAAGTGCACACCCATGTGGTGCAATGGCTGCAGTGGATTCTCAGACACTGGAGTTATAGATGGTTGTTAGCTGCCATGTGGCTGCTGGGAATCAAACCTGGGTCCTCTGCGAGAGCTGTCAGTGGTCTTAACCACTGATCCATCTCTCCAGCCCTGCTCTACACTTTACATAACAACAAATACTTCTGTTTTTGATAACTGCTGTTTAACAAAGGAACTATTATTTCTATGTGTGAAAAATATGTCCAGATTAGGAACGAACTTGGCATTGAGCTGTTCCTGGTGTTAACTGACATCTGATACCAGGTGTTGGGGATGTGGGAGTGAACGAGACAGACCCTTTGCCTCAGGAGTTTATACTTCAGCTGCCATCTCTGAAAGGGTAAAGGACATGTGTACTGTCTGTCACTGTGTGGTGAGGCATGGAACACGGTGACTTAAAATGACAGACATTAACTTGTATTATCTCCTTGTTTCTGGGGTCAGGAATTTGGGAATGGGTTGGCCAGCTTGTCCAGGCTTGAGTTCTTCCATGTGGGTATGGCCAGATGTTGGTGGAGGCTAAAGCCTTCCGAAGGCTTTACTGAGGTGGGAAATCAGGAAGGAGAAGATTCTCTCACAGGGATCTCTGCAGGGATTGCACACGTGTCTTCCCAACATGGTGGCTGGCTTCCTCAGGGTAAAATGAGAGAGAGAGCGAGAGAGATTGAGAAAGCGAGAGAGAACACAGACTCAACCACAGACAGCCAGTTCTTCTGTCTTCTATTGGTTAGAAGCAAGTCTCTAAGCCCACGCGGGTTTCATTGCCTAAAGAGATGGAGGTACCACAGAATTTGTGAACTTTAAAATCTCCACATAGACGTAAGCCAGAGCATTCGCAGCCCTTCAGAAGCTGCAGTGCTCTTGTGCCCACATATTAACTCATTCAATAAGTATTTATCGAACACCCATTATTAGTTAGAAGGCCCGGTATTGAAAAATGCCACTTTCTTTCTTTACTGGGACTCTGGAAATAAGTAATAATAATAAAAAAGACCTGAAGTTGGTTAGAAATCGAAGGGCCTGCATCTAAGCAAGGTAAGGCTGCAGTCCAACCAGTTGCAAATTAACAGTGCAATTGCACTCGAGTCAAGTGTATTCCAAGTCTCTTTTTATTTTGGAAATTCTTCTGCTTTTGTAATGGTTGCCTAGCAACCAGGGCTTTGCTCAGTTCACACCAGGAGTGTTTGAGTAGAGTGGCTCCATAGCTTTAACATTCCCTGGGGTTCCCTAGGCAGGCAGCTCTGTGCTGAGTCCTGATGGCCATCTAGCAGTGCTGAGGATGGTCATCAAAGTGGGCTGACCCAGGGGGAACAGGATCTGCTTAGTCTGTGGGGATGCATGTGCACATAGACAAGTAGCTCCTCCTATGGCAGCAAAGAGCGACATTGTCCACTTCTGAGAAAGGATAGCATGTACGTAAAATGCCGTTGGTATTTGCGAGGCTGGTGCTGAAATGAGAATGAAACAGAAAAAGAATGTGGTGGGTAAATCTCCCATTTGAGAACATTCCACAGTTTCATGATTGAAGCTATAAATTTTAGGAGAACGTTCCACAGTTTCATGATTGACACTGTAAATTTTAGGCCACTAGTGCAGAGATGGCTCAGGTCACACTGCTTTCAAAATTTTGCATTGGTTCAAAACAAGGAAATATGATTAAGATCCTTTTAAATATTATGTTTCAAAATAAATTAAATCTGATGAAAATCTGTTAAGCATGGGCTGCAGGTGAGACTCTGGACTAAATGCTATTGAAGTAAAAAAATGTTCGACATCCATCACTCGCTCATTCACTAATAAATATGAAAGGTACAATTTGTCATGTTAGGCACTGGAACACAGCCATAAATAAATAGATGTGTTTCACATGTCCTCTAGGCAAAACATCCTAGAAATGCCCATGACATGAAGAAGGGAGAGAGTTTAAGTAGCTGTCATAGGGACCCTGGTAGGTAAAAGGGAATTTTGACAGCTACATGGGAACCTCAGTACTCACTGCCTGAATCCATCCTTTTGGAAACTTTACTGAAAGGCTCCATGGTTGGTGGATTCCTATGTAACAGACTTGCTTACATGTCACACCAGCTGGAGGTGCCCAGTTGCCTACTAGAAAGAAAAAAAGCTGTAGCTCCATCGCCACTGCAGTGATCATGTCATGAAATCGCCATCTCTTTCTACACCTCATTCCCTCTCCTCAAAGGGAGGTGCTGCATTTACCTGAGCTGGCAGTCAACAATTCCGTTAGCACAGAAGGGACTCCAGATAGACTTCTCTGAAGGCTGGAGAACAGGGAGTGAGTCACCGAAGGTACCTTCAAGATCAAGTCTCTGACCCTGGCGTGGTGACGCATGCCTTTAATTCCTGCACTAGAGAGATGGCAGATCTCTGTGAGTTCAAGGCTAGCCTGGTCTATAATGTGATTTCCAGGTCAGTTGGGGATATACAAAGAGACTTTTAAAAAAAAGAGAAAGATTAAGTAGCTGACAAGGCATGGGGTGGAGTGAAACTGTAGTTAAAAAATGTAACAAAAAAATGTAACAAGGAGGCAGGCTGCCCCCCCTCCCCGCATGGTGGCATGTGCCTTTAATTGTAGCACTCAGGAGGCAGAGGCAGAGGCAGAGGCAGAGGCAGGCAGTTCTCTGTAAGATGGAGGCCAGTCTGGTCTACATATTGTGTTCTAGGCTGGCTGAGGCAATACATACACACATACACACAGACAGAGACACACATGTGTACACAAAATGAAAACCAAAACAGAGAGGCAGACTGGACAAATGCACTATTTTATTTTATTTTATTTTATTTTATTTTATTTTATTTTATTTTATTTTATTTTATTTTATTTTATTTCTCTCCTGTTTGGTTTTTGAGGCAGGGTTTCCCATCATGCCTGGCTTATTTTGCCCTCTACCTGCTCTCCTCAGTTTGGGGCTCCCCAGTTCTGGTTGACTCTCAGCCATAGTGATTTGGATGGGGCTCTCTAACCACCACCAGGAGTAGGGTCAACAGACTAGGTATGGGCAGGAGGAGAACATAGAGCACGTGGCTTTCAAACACAGTAGTCATCCCCGGAACGTTCACTGGAACCACTGCACCATGGATGAGCCACTCTATTAACAGTGGGGTTGCCAGGGGCTATGATGTAACCCTAAGACTGTGTTTGCCATTATATAAGGGAATTATGACTTAGAGAAGTTAATGCAGCAAGAACTTTGGCAGAGGTATAGAGGGTGGTATTTGTTGAAGTGGTAATGACGACATCCTGGATCTAGCCTTGCCTGAAGCCTATCCCAATTACACTAGTAGACTATCTTTTTTTTTTAATTTTATTTATTTCCGTATGTGTATGAATGTATTGTCTGCATGCAAGTCTGTGCACCCGTGGCGTGCAACGCCGCGGAGGTCAGAAGAGGGTGTTGGTCTCCCCTGGAACTGGAGTTCTCCTGGAATTGGAGTTTCAGACGGCTCTCGGCTGCCATGTGGGTGCTGGGGATCGAACCCGGGTCCTCTGCAAGAGCGGTCGGCGCTCTTAACTGCTAGGCCATCTCTCCAGCCCCGACTATCTTCTTTATTAAAGGTAATTTGAGTTGGGATTTTGGCCCTTTCCACAAGTAGTGCCCTGGCTAATACAGTGGAATATTTAATATAGGTGATCAGTAGAAAGGGCTCTAACAGAGAA
Source organism: Rhizomys pruinosus (assembly GCA_009823505.1). Lineage (NCBI taxonomy): Eukaryota > Metazoa > Chordata > Mammalia > Rodentia > Spalacidae > Rhizomys > Rhizomys pruinosus. The sequence goes on from VZQC01004414.1 coordinate 6,344,288, forward strand.
TGGAGAAGTAATTGAAATTAGAATGGTTTTAAGCAGAACTACAACTACAAAAGAATGTGGTGGATGAAGGAGTCAGGGAGGAAGCGCTAGGGTTTGTGAGCTCGGGCCAAATGACGGGGAGAATGATGGCATCATCCTTAGAGACATCGGGGAGTCAGGGAAATGACGAGGCATAAGGCCACAGGGAGAGAGCGAGCCTTGTAGCCTCAATGAGTTTGAGAGGTTAGCCTGGTGGTAGGCGCCTGGGTGCCAGTGCTGGCTGTGCTTCCCACCTGTGGATGGAGATTCAGGACCAAAACACCAGACATCGTCCTCCCCCCGAATCACTGAAGCAGGATGGAAGTGAAGTCACTAGAGAGAATGTGATGTCCGGGTAAGGAAAGGGCCATAGGTTGGCTCAGAGGGAGGACCCAGGTTGAGGGCCCTAGAGGAGCATTGGAGCCACTGGGAGCGGCTTCCTGTCATGTTGCCTTTGTGTGTGCATTGTGTGTGCATGTGAGTGTGTATATGTGTGTCTGTGTTTATGTGTATATGTCTGTGTATGTCTATGTCTCTCTGTGTGCACGTGTGTGTTTGCTTATGTGATGGTGTGTATGTATGTGTATATACATATTGATGTGTATGTGCATAAGTGGTATGTGTGTGTGTGTGTGTGTGTGTGTGTGTGTGTGTGTTTCTGTTCTTCTGGGATCTGGGGCTCTTATGTCAGGCCCTGTGTGGCTGTTCAGACACAACATCTTCCACGCAGCCTTTTCTGCCTGCCCCTCACCTGCACCCAGGGTTGCCCTTCTAAGGTCCTGTTTCAGTTCCCACAGAGCTTACTCAATTTCGTTTTTTTCATGTCTATGATTCAGCTTTTACAATGGACCAGGCTAGGATTTGAGATCAAATCTTCCTGCTTCTAGAAGATTCTCTGTTCCTACTATGATTCATTCACTAACCTGTCTACATGTGTAACTACAGAGCAAGTACATATGAATATGCTTTGAAAATTATGAATTTACATGTGAATATGAACTGACATTACTGTCATAAGTCTACTATCAAGAATGTGTGCTTAAAGTGACATTATTGTATATATAGCATTTGTGAATAAGTGCATTAATAGATAAACAAATATATGTATACATAAAGCAACATTAAAATTTTGTGTCTAATTAATGTAATAAATATATTTACATGTGATATATTTGTAAGGATGTAAATGTGTATGTATTTAGTTTAGTACTTAGGAGACAAGTTCTTAGCTTTTTTTGTTTTTGTTTTTGGTCCGAGACAGGGTCTCCCTGTAGCCCCAGCTGTCCTGGAACTCACTATGTAGACCAGGTTGGCCTTGAATTCATAGAGATCCACCTGCTTTTGCCTCCTGAGTGCCAGGATTAAAGGCATGTGCCACCACACCTGGCATCTTGACTTTTAAAATATAGTCTAAAGAAGAGTTTAGACTAAAAAGAGGAATTTATGTAACATACTAGCATTGGGATCTGTGATGCTTACCACAGTCTTGGGCTTTGATAATCACAGTTGTTACAGGTAGTTTTGTGAGATTTAGTCGAGTTTGTTTTCACCACAGCTTTGTGAAGACTTGATTTATGTACTGCAAGAAGCCCAAGCTTGTGTTTCTCTTGTCTACTTAAGCAAATGACCTCAGTCTTTGAAAATGTTTTGAGTTATTTTGTGGCTCAGAACATGGTGCTCCATGTCTTCTTGGAAGGAAGGTATACTATGCTGATACTTGGGTGGTGTGCCCTATGAATGTTGGGGGGTCAAGCTGTGTGATAGATGTTCAATCTTCCTCATCCATCCCGTTTTTCTGTCAATTTGTTCTATGAATTATTGAGTTCTGGTTATTGAACTATCAAGCTGTAATTGCTGATTTTCCTCTCTGTTTTAATAAGCTTTTATGTCACACATTTTATGACTCTACTTATTATTTGACATGTGAACATTTGTGATTGTGGCATTTTAGTGAATTCATCTCTTATTACTATGAAATGAACTTCATGTTTTTTGTGGCTTGGCATTAATATGCTATAGCTTTTCTGATCTTGTTATTTTGACTCGGTACTTGTCGTTTTATTTAAAATGCATCTCCTATGGGTAGTGTGAAGCTGGATCTCACTCTTTTTGTAAATGCATCTCCTATGGGTAGTGTGAAGCTGGATCTCGCTCTTTTCTACAATATTAAAATCTATGCCTGGAGATCTCCTGAGACCAGCTGAAGCACAGGTAATCCCCCCCCCCCCGCCCAAGGAGGCAAGCAAAGCAAGCCTTCAACACAGTGAAGAGGCATTTTAGGACTCACAAAGAGAAGTCCATATGCCAGGAACACAAAGAAGAGACAACATGGGAAATGTGCAGGATAATCCCTCAGCAAGCTCTACCAACCAATTCCTACAGTGGGATCCCTCTGGGGATATCCCAGGACACAGATATCAGAAACACAATTGGGACCATATTTAAAGAACTACAAGATTATAAAGAGCAAATCAAAGAACTAAGAAAAGAGAATGAAGAACTCAAGAATGACCTAGAGAGAGAGAGAATGACAAACTCCAGAGGAAGTAGAAACACTGAAAAGATCCCATGCTGAAAAAGATAAGGAAACCAACCAGTGAAGCAAAGGAAGAGATTGAGAAGCTCCAAAAAGAAGTAGAAATACTAAAGAAATCAGAAGAGGAAATGAAAAAGGATATCAAACACTGATCCAATCAAGAGGAAAGGAAAGGTAAAAAGTCTCAGAAACAGAATGGAGGAAGCAGAAGAAAGAATATCAGACCTGGAAGATAACACAGAACAACTAAATACCTCAAGTAAAGATTATGAAAAAAATTAAAAATACACAAAAGTGGAACAACCAGGAACTGTGGGACACTATGAAAAGATCAAACCTCTGCATCATAGGAATAGAGGAAGGAGAAGAATCCCAAGAGAATGGCATTGATCAGATCTTCAACAGAATAATAGATGAAAACTTCCCCAAACTAAAAAAAGACAA
>VZQC01004414.1:6347604-6401165 GCA_009823505.1 Rhizomys pruinosus
TAGGCACCTTAAAAGAGAAATCAATAAAAAGCATAACCTGCAGAATAGAAACCTAAATCCAAACTGCAGATGGATAATAAGGGAAAAGGAAACAAAAACCTAATCAGCTCAATTGGAACCTTAAATATTAATGGACTAAAATTCTCCAATCAAAAGACATAGACTGGGAGACTGGATTAGGAAACAGAATCAGGATATGCTGTCTACAAGAAACACATCTTAGACTTCACAGGAATCAGCACCACCTTAAGTGAAAGGATGGAAAAAAATATCAAAGCAAATGGTACCAAAAAGAAAGCAGGTGTTTGCTATTTTAATAATAGACAAAATAGACCTCTATCGAATATTCTAACCTATATCAAGAGAATACACTTTCTACTCAGCACTCAGCACCCCACCGAACATTCTCCAAATCGACCACATACTGGACAGAGCAGAAACTTCCACAAATACGAAAAGATCTGAAATAATTTTCATGCATCTTATCAGACAGCCCACAGTGCATAAAGCTTCAAAAACATCAACACCAGGATAAGCCCTACTGCTACAAGAACATTACATAGAGACTGACAAACAACTCTTGAATAATGAATGGGTCTAGCAAGAGATAAAGAAAGAAATAAAATGCATTCTGGAACTGAATGACAATGAAATACAACACAACAAAACCTATGGATACCTTAAAAGCAGTCCTGAAAGAGTTGAAGTTTATAGCCCTGCGGTGGTCTTCATTAGAAACAGAGCAACAGTGAATGATATACACTTGCAGCTAAAAGCTCTTGAAGAATCTCAGGTATTGTAAATTAAATTAAATTGATTATTAATTTTCAGGTAAGCATATAAATCAGTTTAGTATTTTGTTTATTGGGTTATATTTATCTATTTATATTTCTGAGTGTTTCTTCTAGGCATTAAAATATGCATACATGAAATTTGAATTTATTTAGAGTTAATATTTTACCCCCTTAGGTAAAGCACAGAAACCATCTGACGACCACCAGCCCACTTTGCCTCGACTATTCGCCTTAGAGTAATGTAAATCATCAGAACTCTTACACAGACCGTTAGTAGATTTTCTTCTGTTTGTGTCCTTCTAAAGAATTTGAGGAGAAAATAGTTATCATATTTACCAAGTTAATTACATAGATGCTGTTCTTTCAGTTACAAAGTTTTAGTCGCTGATGCAGTCTTTCTGTTGTTCTCTTACTATTAGTGCTGCTTAAATAACCTAATATATATCTAATGGCTTGTTCTTCATTAGTAGGTGAAGGTTATTCTGGACAAACTGTCAGCCCATGAAAGGAAACAGCCAGAATTGACCAGAGTCCCAAGTCAAAACAGCTCCAGAGAGAGTGGAATGTTTTACCTCTCATCCACTGTGCCCTTTTTCTAAGCCTAGGGAACAAAACCTGCGGAAGAGGGGGCCGTGGTAGAATGTAAGGGCTGCGATTGGGGTGAATGCGTGAAACTACAGCAATGTAACTGGACACTGCTTTGATCAACTTGAATTGAACAACACAACCTGTTTACCCCCCACTGGATGGGTGGGGCTGTAGGTGTTTGGGCAGAACAGCCTGCAGAAGGTTTTGCATGAAAAGGATGCTTGTACTCATGGATTATCACTTATAGCTAAAAATGAAAAAAACAAAACTGAGAGAAAATGCAGACAGTTTATGTGCAGATAATGCATGATCTGGGATGGGGTGGGGGTGGGGGGGAAGGGAAGGGAAATACGCCTGACTGAAGTTGTTGAATTGGAAAAAATGTATGCAATGCACAAAGCATCAATAAAAACTAATTTAATTAAAAAAAATTAAAATTAAAAAAAAAAAAGAAATCTGAAGTATTTTAAAATATAAAAAAAAAAAACAACAACAAAGTTTTAGTCCTTCAGGTGTTATGTCCTTTCAGCATGAAGCTTTGCTAACATTTCTTTTTTTAAAAAAAATTTATTTATTTCTTTTTTTTTATTTTTTATTTATTTCTGTATGTGTATGAATGTACTGTCTGCATGCAAGTCTGTGCACCCATGTCGTGCAACGCCGCGGAGGTCAGAAGAGGGTCTCGGATTCCCCTGGAACTGGAGTTCTCCTGGAACTGGAGCTTCAGACGGTTCTCAGCCGCCATGTGGGTGCTGGGGATCGAACCCGGGTCCTCTGTAAGAGCGGTCGGCGCTCTTAACCGCTAGGCCATCTCTCCTTGTATGTGTATGAGTGTACTGTCTGCATGTAGGTTGGTGTACCCGTGTCATGCAATGCCGTAGAGGTCAGAAGAGGGCATCAGATTCCCCTGGAACTGGAGTTAAAGACGGTTCTCAGCCGCCACGTGGGTGCTGGGGATCGAACCCGGGTCCTCTGCAAGAGCAGTTGGTGCTCTTAACCGCTAGACCATCTCTCCAGCCCAGATCCTCCTAGCAGTTCCTCATCTGAGAATGTCTTAATGTCTTTATTTTTGTTGGATGTCAGATTCTGGTTGAGAGTTCTTTCAGCACAGTAAAAGCATTGCTCCAGTGTTGGTATGGCTATGACAAAATACCTGAGCTAGGTACAGGAAAAGATGTTTATTTTCTTCACAGGCTGGGGACGGAAATTTCAGGTGCCTGGTACCATCTGCTACAGTTACCTGGTTTATCACAATACCGCAGAGAGTTAGAATGCCCAGGGGCCACGTGCAGCGAGGAGCACCTGAATGAAGAGAAGGGGCGGAGTTCTCCCCTCCATCCATGCCTGCGACTACCTGTCATAGGATGAGACCATTTCTGCGAGACCTAACCCACTCTGTGAGACCAGCATTGATCCCTTGTGAGGGCTGTGCCTCTGTGACCCTATCACTGTCCACCACGTGCTGCTTTTCAAAGACCTCCCATCCCTCAATACTGCTACATGGGACCCCGCTACCAGCATATGAACCTTAGTTGGGGAGGAGCCATGTACGAGCTGTAGAAACTGTTTTCTGTCTTCCACGGTTTCTGTATGTAAAGATGCAAATTCTTGTTCTCTTGTATGGCATATATTATACTGTCTAGCTGTTTTCAAGATTAAAATAAAAAACTTGTTTATAACAGTTCATTATTTATGATTATTTATATTATTTATTATGATGCATTTTCTTAGTTTCTTTTCTTGTTGCTGTGATAAAATATTCTGACAGAAGCAATCTCAAGGGGAAAAGCCTTATTTCACCTCACAGTTCAACGGTGCCATCCGTCATTGTGGGGAGGCTATAGTCGCAGGAATGGGCGGCAGCTGGTCCATCATCCACAGTGAAGAAGTAAAGAGCAGTAGTCGACGCCTGCTGGTGCTCAGCTTTCCATGTTCATCTATACAGACCTGCTATGTGTGCATGCATGCGTGGGCGTGTGTACAAAGTATAAAGGTAGCTTTTGGATGTTATCCACTGACCCTGTGTGGTTTATTTATTTTAAAATCTTTCACTCTTCTTTATTATGTACTTTCAGAGGATCTATCTTGATTTATGGATTCTTATTTCTTGTCATTTCTGTTCTGTTATTGAGCTCATTCAGTGATGTTTGTATTAAAAAATATATTTTCCTTTTCGAGACAGGGTCTCCCTGCAGCCCCAGCTGGTCCAGAACTCCCTATGTAGATCAGGCTAGCCTTGAACTTGCAGAGATTCACCTGCTTCTACCTCTCAAGTGCTGGGATTAAAAGCATGTACCACAACGCCTGGCTTTAAATATATTTTTTCAATTCTCAAATTTCTATATATAAAAATAAATTTTCTGGGCATAATGGTCTACATTGCCAGTTCCAGGCCAGCTGGGGCTACAGGGAGACCCTGTCTCACAAAGACGAGAGAGAGAGAGAGAGAGAGAGAGAGAGAGAGAGAGAGAGAGAGAGAGAATAGATTTGATATCTTTACTAAGAGCTGTCATTGCTGAGCATGCTCATTTTCAGTGCAGGGTTTGCACAGCTGCTTTAAGTCTTTGTCTAGTGATTCCGTCCCTGGATGCACTACTACCTACCGAGCTTCTTTTTTCTGGGTGTTACATGGCTCCTTGTCTCGCATATGGGCAGTCTTCAGCAGCATGCTGGGTGATTTTGAATTTTGTGTGCAATAAAACTCTGAATTCAGTAACAAAATTCTGAGTGATATTTTTAGCTATTTTTTAGATAATTTTTTCAGTTCTCAAATTTCTTCATCTGAAAATAAATTTTCTGCATTGTTGCCAAGGAAGACAGGATTACAATTTGTCTGACAGATTGAGATGGCCTGGTATATTCTTGGTTATCAAAATACTCATGTACTGTAGGGTTTTTGAGTTAGTATATATTCACAGTGTGTGGGAAAGCATGATACATACTGTACAGTCTCAATTACCTAAATGTGTGTACACATGCAGGATCTAGAAGGGCATGTCCAACTGACCTGCATGTGACTGGATGATTTTATTCTTGGCTTCTTGCATTTTGTTTTCTGTAATGCACATATTAAAAAAATAAAGATGCTTTAAAAAACTTAAAAAAATAAAATTTCTGGGCATAACGGTCTACATAGACAGTTCCACGCCAGCTGGGGCTACAGGGAGACACTGTCTCAAAAAGATGAGAGAGAGAGAGAGAGAGAGAGAGAGAGAGAGAGAGAGAGAGAGAGAATACACTTGATATCTTTACTAAGAGCTTGGTTTCAGAGCACAGTCCCATCTCGTCTGTACCTGAAGATGTTCTAATGTCTATTGAACTCTTTTTTTTTTTTTTTTTTTTTTGTCTTTTTGAGACAGGGTCTCCCTTTAGTCCCAGTTGGCCTGGAGCTCTCTATGTAGCCCAGGTTGGCCTTGAACTCACAGAGATCTGCCTGCCTCTGTCTCCCAAGTGCTAGGATTAAAGGTATGTGTCACCACACCCGGCACTGTTGAACTCTTTCTACACTTCCAGTTTGGTGATAGACTGGAATTTGTGAGTTCAAATACAAACTCTAGAAGTCACTTCTCCAGCACCCTCGCTTGTGAGGTTTCCTTTGGACCTTCTGGCTCTACAAATCCCTTTTTTTGTTTTTCCTGGGTATAAAGATGGAATTAATTACCCGAGAGCCATGCACTCCAATGCAACTGGATTTGCCACTGGATCTTTGTGCAGAGAATCAACAGGAATTCCCAGATCATGCCTGCTTCCTCTCCCAGTGCTGGGGCCAATGTTGAAATCCAATCCTGAAACATGTAAGTGAAGACAGACAGGCAGTCAGACAGATGGAAAAAAGAAGTTTTTGCTTGCACTCAACATTCAGGAATTATCTTTTGTAGATGCTTTGGTTAGAAAGAGATAGTTTGAGGCTGGAGAGATGGCTCAGTGGTTAAGAGTGCCGACTGCTCTTGCAGAGGACCCAGGTTCAATTCCTAGCACCCACATGGTGGTTAAGAACAGTCTTTAACTCCAGTTCCAGGGGAATCCTATGCCTTCTTCTGACCTCCGTGGCACTGCACGACAGGGGTGCACCAACCTACATGCAGACGGTACACTCATACACATAAAAAACAATAAATAAAAAATTTAAAAAAGAGAGATAGTTTGTCCTGAATGTTTTGCTGTGTATCTACTGACAATTTCAAGTTCTGAGCAGTTATTGGGTTGAAACTGAGTGGGCAAAGAGGAAAAGTCCCCCACGAAACTCATATGGTGTTAGGGGTTATTATGCAGATTTGGGCTCTAATCTATTTGCCAGTAATATTTTCAGAGTCATTTTGGTTGTACTAAGCAAAAGGGTGACACTCTGCTTGGCTCATTCTTTTTTTTCCTTTCCTTTTCTTTTTATTTATTTTGGCTCATTCCATCTTGATGGACATTTGGACTGAGTGTGTGTGTGTGTGTGTGTGTGTGTGTGTGTGTACCCACACACACACACATACACACAGAGTATATTGCTTGCATGTGTGTAATTCACCATGTTGTGAAAGAGGTCAGAAGAGGACATCCGATTCCCTTGGAACTGGAGTTACAGATGGCTGCTAGGTGTGATGTGGGTGCTGGGAATTGAACTGGGGTCCTCTGCAAGAGCAGTCAGTGCTCTTAACCACAGAGCCATCTCTCCAGCCCAATCAATTCATTTTTTAAAATAGAGGGTCCAGAACATGGGATTGATAAATATGAATGCAAGAACAGTTCATGTGGTTGACATGGTACACGATTGTGTGACTTTTCAGTTATTTTTCTTAGAGGTTTTAAAGTTTTATCCACAAGATTATTGAAATAGATAGTTTAGGTATCTGTATTGAGTATAAAATTAAAAATGCAAAAAAAAAAAAAGCTGGGCGTGGTGGCACACACCTTTAATCCTAGCACTTGGGAGGCAGAGGCAGGTGGATCTTTGTGAGTTCAAGGCCAGCCTGATCTACATAGTGAGTTCCAGGACAGCTGGGGCTATAGGGAGACCCTGTCTTGAAAAGACCAAAAAAAAAAAAATTAAAAATGACTTTATGGAAAATCCCCTTTCTTATGAATGTGCCTAAGGAACTGATTGAGTTTCAGTTCAGGGAGTCCCAGGTGAAGTTAGAAGTTAGCATTTCCTGTTCACACGGAAATGCAAACAGGGCACATGTGAGCAGCAGAGTGACGGCTTTGTGTGCTGACTGTGCTAACTTGAGAGGGTTGCCATGGCAATGCACCATCAAGGTCTCACCAGGGTCACTTCTCCCGAGCTGTCTGTCCCTGGCTGGCAGCTGATTTCCTTCCCTGTGTGGCATCCCCTCTTTGTCTTGAAGTGTCTTTCCTTGGTGTGTGTATGTCTGTGTCTCTGTGTCCAAATCATTCATTCATTCATTCATTCATTCATTCATTCATTGTATAATGTTTTTGTGTGGAGTGTGCATGCCACAGTGTGTGTGAAAGTCCAAAGACGCCTGCAGTTCTTGGTTCTCTTCTTCTGTAACATGGGCTCCAGTTCCATGCTGAGCCATCTTGCCAACCTGACCCTCCCTTCCCTTTCCTTTTGAGACAAGGTTTTGCTATGTAGCCTACCTTGGCTTTGAACTCTTGATCCTCCGGGCCGTGCCTCCAAGGGCTGCACCACACCCAGCAAATTTCCTCTTTGAAAGGTGCTAGTCATAGTAGATCAGGGCCCACTTTGTGTCCTCATTTTGACTTGCTTAAGCCTTTGAAATATTTGTCTCCTGGTATAGCCATGCTCTGAAGTGCTGGGGATTAGAGATTCAGGTATTAATTTTTGTTGGGGGAGAGGGATGCATTTAACCAATAAACATGTCTAATTAAAAAAATTAACAAATATTAGATTGTATCTATGACCAACAAAAAGTGATAAGAACAGAAAAAATATCTATTAAATGCATGAAAAGGAATTTTGGGAAACATATAATTTACCTTATAGAAGCTTTTGTCTGGAACTTGCATAGTCTAGAACCATCCCTGATCAATAAGTCTTTGTTTAATATGGTGATTTTCATTACTCCTGAGCCATGTTCTTCTAAGACCTATGGTATGTGTGGAAATCACAGTGAACCCATTAATTGGTATATCTAAATGAATTCATCATCACCATACAAGTATCTGTGTTATTATTTATAATTTATATTTGATTTGACTTCCTTCTTTTATAGAAATTTAAGCAAAAACAAAATTGTATATGAATATAATGGAAAAATCCGTATTGTTTATTAAATGAAGATGACAGTAAAATTCATATAAGGTAGAAGTGTATCACTGATGACTTCTCTCCCTGCTAGCTGAGCAGGAGTTCACTTTGGGAAACATGGCTAGGATGCTGGGTGAATGAATGGATGAAAACAGACATTCTTTTATTCATTGGACGTGGGTTTATGGAGCCTCCATCCACCGTGATCTCAGGCAGATGGGTCCAGGCCCTGGTCTGTCCTTTAGCAGCATCCTGAGAAGGAGTGGATCTGCCTTCCCCCCTGAAAGCACGCACGTTTGGATGAGGTAAAAGCACAGTGAGAAGTCAAGCTGAGGGGCTGGAGAGAAGGAAGGTTAGAGATGGAGGCTGGCTGTCTCTGCTTCTGCGTCCAGCCATTCCTCTCCCTCAATGTGTCCTTGAGGGGGACGGAGAACGCGTGCTGCTTTCTGTGATGTTTGGAGTCACCTCTTAGTATGGCTGTCTGCTCCAAACATCTTTATTTAGTGTGCAATAAAGGCCCGGCCTTTCCCCGCCCAGGGCCATTCGTTATATCAGTGGGCCCTGTGTGTGCTCTTGGTTGGAATAAATCCCCAACTCAGGGCAATAGATCACGGGCCCCATCATTTATGGCTATAAATTAGAGGGTGGCTGGGAAGTCTGGCTTTGGTGCCTGGCTGCTCTCTACTTAGATACAGTGTCACTCTTTTATTGGGGGATGGTGGGGGTAGGCTGTTTGGTCTCCTTCGGAACCCCCTGAAAGACAGTATTTACAGGCTATGGAAATACCTTGGCCACATGTTTATTTCTTTGAGACAGTCTGCCCCGAGCTCATTGGATCCTTGTTCCTGTGTCTGTCCTGAGCTGTCTGGGCCTTCACTAGCCTTGTGTGTATGCTCTCCACATTTCCAAGGCACCTCAGTGGGAGCAGAGCATGCTTTTCAAAGTCCCACCATACCCTGAGTGTTTGGGGTTTCATAATGGCAGAGTGACTCTCTTCAGCACTTTGGAGGGTGCATTCCTGAGACAGGGTGTTCCCCTCTTTCCACTGGGGCCACAAGGCTCCATTGATGGCTGGGACCATCCCATCCCTACTCGTCGAGAGACTTGGCGAGGCTCCTGGGGCTCCCAGCTCCCGCAGCCTGTCACATCACCTTTGAAAACACACTCATGACTGTGGAATCCTAGATTTCAGGATAAGCTTTGTTGCTACAGGGGAATTATTCCCAAACCCATCTCTGGCAGGTTCAAAATTCAGAGAAACATTTTGTCTCTGTATTTGGGACATAAGGGTTATCATGTAAGCAGTCCTAGGATGCCTCTGCTTAGCCCACAGACACCTCATGATGATCCCAGAAGGGACAGGGGAGCGTGAGAGCCCGTTGCAATTATGGGATTGCAGAGATGGAGGTGCACTAAGGTCATCTGGCCCTGCTCTCCACCAGATGCAGGAATCCTCACCCTGACATCCCTGACAAGGGCTCATCAGCCTCAGTCTGCAGAGGTCAGGCCCTGCCTGGCCCCAGCCCAGCCCCCAGCCCTGGTGAGCTTTTCACTGCCAGTTGGACACTCTCAACTTCATCCGTGCTGCCCTCCTTGTGCTGTGCTCCAGGACCACAGCTGTCCCCAGGCAGAAGAGTTCTAAAGAAACTCTAGATGAGTCCAAGGAAACTCAACTTCCGGTCCTACTTTGGACTAACTTTTAAAATCCCCATCTTGGGGCTGGAGAGATGGCCTAGCGGTTAAGAGCGCCGACCGCTCTTGCAGAGGACCCGGGTTCGATCCCCAGCACCCACATGGCGGCCGAGAGCTGTCTGAAACTCCAGTTCCAGGAGAACTCCAGTTCCAGGGGACTCTGAGACCCTCTTCTGACCTCCGCGGCATTGCACGACACGGGTGCACAAACCTGCATGCAGACAGTACATTGATATACATACCGAAATAAAATAAAATAAAATAAAATAAAATAAAAATATAGTTTAAAAAAAAAATCCCCATCTTATGAGATGTTATCTGGTAACCGGGATGGAACTAATGTGTTTACTTTCCAGCTGTCCTTGTCTCAGTATGATCCTCCTGTCCAGGCTGTGGAGCATTGTATTTGAGCCACAGTCCAGTAATTCAAGCTAAGCTACATCGTAGCCTTTTGCCTTCTAGTTTTCTTGTCTGTGAAATGGGGCTATTAATGTCTATTTCACATGATTGCTATGAAAACCGAGGGGGGTCGATGGCTGTATTTAAAGCATGGACATGCTGCTTCACCAGGCCCAGAGCTGGGAGGTAACCCATCTAGCAACACACAATCAATAAGAAGCTGGGGATTGCAGCAGGACCCTCTGAGCCCAATATCGATTCCTTCATCTACATCTTTTTTTTATAATTACTTTATTTTTTTATTTTTAAACAATAAGTAATAATTTATGAGTACAAGCATCCTTCATGTAAAACCAATTTGCAAGCAGTTGTGTCCAAACCCACACAGCCCATTGGTCCCACCATCCAGTGGGGGGGGGGGCTTATATGTTCAATCAAGTTGATCAAATGAGTGTCCAGACTATATTGCTGTAGTTTCACCATTCACCCCAATCGCAGCCCTTACATCCTACCACGCCCCCTCTTCCGAAGATTGTTCCCTAGGCTTAGAAAAGGGGCACAGGTGGATGGGAAGCAAAACAGTCTACTTTCTCTGGAGCTGTTGTCTTGGACTCTGGTCAATTCTGGCTGTTTCCTTTCATGCGCTGACAGTTTGTCCAGGAATAACCTTTCAATCTTACTAATGAAGCACCAGCAATTAGATATATAGGTATTTAAATAGTACTAATTGTTATGGTAGGTTACTTTGGTATAGACACAGATGTTTGGATGGTATGTTAATCCAAGAATTACGTTTTTTTCTGTAAAATATGACAGGGTCTTACCCTTCATCTACATCTTATTCCCTCCCTTGAAACCCATGGCTTTACCCTATGTCAGCTAGTGGAGCTAATTCTTTGCAGTGTGCTTTGCTTTTCCTGATTTCAGGTCATCCCTTTTATCTGTAAAGGTCATAGAATTAATCTGCCGGTCAGGTGTCACAGTGGAACTGGCTTTCAGAACACTGAATCTGGATCTCTCTTCTACTGCCTCTCTGGGTGATCGTGGATCAGGTGGTAAATGTTCCATGCTGAGGTTTCTCATCTGTAAAACAAAGGGCATAAACTCTATCTCACCAAGTGCCAGTGGGTTCTGTCAGAAGGCACAGAATGGCCATGGCATGGTGTTAAGTTGAAGCTTCAGTGTTCTCATTTGTAAAGTGCACATTCTACCTGCATGTGAAGATTAGGTGAGAAAATTCAAGTAAAGCTTTCAGTGCGCTTCCCGGTATGGAGGAAGCATGATAGCAATAGATGCTAGCTGCTGTCACATTTCAACATCACGAAGGCATCCCATGAAAACAGATCCAGCTGTTTACATGGATGAGGTGCTTAAGCTGAGGTATCCACATGGGCTCTCCTCTTCTCAGCATGGATTTGCAAGGTGGTTACTTGGTCTTAGTGAGTGCAGAATGACCATGAAGCAGAGTTTTCCTCTGCCTGTAGATAACTATTCTCCAGGGGGCCTCAAACCTGTGACCCTGTCTTCATTAGCCGTGTGAACCTTCTGGCCTGGTCTGCCCTTGGAAATAATTCCTGTCAGGTCACAAAGAATATCTTACCCCATGAGCCTTGGGTTAATACCAACCTTTGACCCTATCCACTTAAAAGGTAATAAGCAACAGAAGCCTTCATTCATTTACCCAGCAAACATTTATCAGAGGAAATTCTTGAGTTTCTTAATTCATCATGACTCGGTGTGCTTGGTCGTTGCATTCTTCATGAGATAAGAACAAAGTCAGGTATCTGAGCTTCCTTGTGTTCGAGCCATTCATCAGCTTTTCCTCTTCTCTCTACGCCCAATTGAGTCAGGAACTCCCATTAAAGGGGCTTTGAGCAGATGACTCTGAGAAAGCCCAGGAGCCTGTCTCCCCTTCCTTTATGATCCCATTAGCAGGTGATGGGTGACAACCGAGCTGGGGAACTGAACAAGGAAACATCACTGACAAACGCAGAACACATGTTTGCCTTCCCTAGGATGTGGCACTTCCTCTCTCCTTGCAGTTCTTTAACCCAGTCTGGCAAGGTTTGGAATGTGCCCAACTGCTCATTCATTCAGTAATGTACTCATTCATCAAACATTTATTTTTGAGTGTTGTGTATAAGCACTGTATTCTACTGAATCCTAGGCTGGGGACAAAGAAGAAGTTTAAAACTCTTACCCTGCTTGCAACCTGATGGGAGATACTGTTTGCACCCACAAGATACTCAGAAAAAAGCAACAGACAAGAGGGATAAAGATGATTTGCATCATGTATTTAAACATCTGATTTATTAATTACTAGTTGTGTTATACACAGTGCTAGATGCTAGTGCCCAGATGAGCAACAAAGACGTGGTTTCTGCTATCCTGGAAACTTGGGAGAAAAATCTTAGGATGGGTAAGAAAGCGCCACCACAATTAACCTGAAGTCTAGGAAGAGGTAGCCTTGACAGAAGTTAGGAAAAGGAGTTCCAGAAACAGGAAAGAGCACGGGCAAAGCTATCATGGGGGAGAGATCAACTTTAAAGTGGGGTTTTTTTTTTTTTTTTTGGTCTTTTTGAGACAAGGTCTCCCTGTAGCCCCAGCTATCCTGGAACTTAACTCTGTAGACCAGGCTGGCCTTGAACTCAGAAAGATCCACCTGCCTCTGCCTCCCAAGTGCTAGGATTAAAGGTGTGCGCCACTACGCCCAGCTTAAAGTGTATTTTTTTTAACGTTTATTTATTTGGGAAGCAGCACATGTGCTATGGCATGTATGTGGGGTCAGAGGATAACATTTAGGAGTCATGTGTGCATTCCCAGGATCAAACTCAGGGCACCGGGCTTGGCAGCAAACACTTTTACCCGTTGACTTGTCTTGCTGGCCCAAGGTTGACCTTTTTTTTTATTATTTTATGTGTGTGAGTGCGTTGCCTGCATGTGTGTAAGTGCACCTGTGTTGTGCGATGCCTGTGGATTCAGAAGGGGTCAGATCCCCTGGAGCTGGAGTTATATACAGTTGTTAGCCTACAGGAGGGTACTGGGATTTGAACCTGGGTCCCTTGTAAGAACTCTTAACTGATCTTAACTGCTGACCCATCTCTCGAGCCCTAAGATTAACTTTTTTTGAGAGGAAAATTTGAAAACAGGCTGGTGGGATTGGAAAGTAATGATGGGGAGGCAGAAGATAATCAGAGATGAGGTTGGAGATTTAGGAAGGGGCTGGATAACAGAGCCTTCACAGAATGTGACAAGAGTCCGAGAAGACAAACACTATGAGTTCAGACTATTTCCCACCTTTTCCCAGCTGTATTTAGCAAACTGAATGGAAGCAACTTCTTCAATGTGTGGGACAGAAACAAAAAGCAAGCCAAACCATTTTTTTTCTTGACCACCAGGAGGATAATTTAGTGAGAGCCCAAGAGCCCTACAGATGGGCAAGCCTGGTGAGGGGCCTTCTGGGAGTCCCCTTGGAATGCAGGGAACACATTCTGAGCAGGAAGAACATGGCAAGCAGAATGAGGGGAGGTGCAAGAGAAAGAACTGTAATACCTCCTCCACTCATGTGTGCCTCTTTCAGGGTGGAGATCTCTGTGGAGCAGGCACAAGGCTCTATTTCATATATGGAAGCCGAGTCCCATAAAGGTAGCCAGCCAAGGACACTTGGCCCAGAGGTGACACAGACAATTGCAGTTGGGGAGATTTCCATGTCCAGCTGGTGAACCAGAGGGAAGACCAGTGGTTCTCCTGCAGGTGAAGAAGACTGTGCCAGAGGATGCATCTCAGCCCCTTTGTCTGCTGCTGGTTAAGGACCATGTATTAGCCTGCTTTGCAGCACTATGACAAAACACATGAGAAAAGGAAGAGGCTGTTTTGGCTCATATCTTTTGAGGTTCCAGTTCTTGGTCATTTGGTGCTTCTGTTTTATTTGGAAAGGCAGATATCTTGCTAAAAGGCTGTGTCAGAGAGGAGATGCTTACTTTGTGCCTTCTAGGAAGGAGAGAGAGAGAGAGAGAGAGAGAGAGAGAGAGAGAGAGAGAGAGAGAGAGAAAATGCATCTCATAAGCATGCCTTTAGTGACCTTGTTCATACAATTAGGTTACACTTCCTACACTTTATAGACCATCCCACTGTGACTCTAACACTCACTGGAGAAATCATTGATGAGTCCCTATAGTCCATCCACTGTGAGTCTATAAATCATTAGATAAGCTATTGGTCAGAGCCCTCAAGAGCCAAGAACATTGCAGTGATGGTGACTGAACCTTATACACATGAGGCTTTATGGGACATTTTGGAGCCAAACTCCAAGAGACAACATTGCACATTTCCATCTGCCAGTGGCTGAGCGAGGCCAGGAGTAGACCACGTTGCCAGGCTGTGCTGCCAGCCTTCACTGGTTGGCCTCATCAATGCCCTCCTAGTTCTGGTCCTCAGTGACAGAGATGGTCCTTCCGTGACTGCCTGTGGAGTTTCTTGGGCTTCCGCATCCTGGTGAGGGTGAGAATGCTCTCAGCTATTTTCCTCTTCCTAGGTTCTAGGAGCTTGCTTTGAGGCTGGGCATAGGAGAACTGAGTTTCTTCCTCCCAAGCTCATCTCCGTGTCTCCAGGCTGACAGAGCCTCTGTGGCTATTCTCCCTGTAGGGAAAAGGATGCTATTTTCTTCTAAGGAATTTCCCATAAGCAGCTGATGTCCTCTCTTTGCCTAGACACAGCTGGCTAAGCTGGTCTGGACTGGTCGCCTCTGGCTCAATGATCATTCCCTGGGTTGTGAATCCTTGGTCCTATCAAAGTGGAGATGGCTTTGTGGACATGTGACCTGTGCATCACATGGAGTCTATGCCTTACTCAAAATACTGCTTCCACAGTCCTCCTTACATTAGTAGTCATTTTATCTTTGAACTTTTTCCCTAAGTGGACCCTATGGCACAATGGAGCATGCATGTGAGAGCAGAAAGATGAACAAAGTGTGGGAGTTTATGATGCTCTTGAGCACAGAATTCAGGTGGACCCACACAGCATGCACAGGGTAGCCATTGGAATTAGATCCCACTTGGAGGGACATGGAAGGCAATGGTATTCCAAGAAGCATGAACTACCAGGAATTCCATTCCATCATAGCTGAGCTTATTTGTGTTAGTCAAACATTTAGGCCAAGAATGATGATTGATGAAGGATAGGGTGATGCAGTCTTCTCTCCAAGTCCTTCCTGACTCACCAGTAGCCAAAGGCAGGCAGCACAGGTGGAATGTGTCTTGAGATGTGAAATAAGTGTAGTTGAGCTAGTTTTGTGCTCTTCCTGTTGTTCTGACAAGGACGAAGCACAAGCTACAAAAGCCGATGTGGAGCCTTGATGACCTGCCCATGAGCTCAGCACTTTGTTTGCATTTAGAGCTGTCATTGGGGCTGGAGAGATGGCTCAGTGGTTAAGAGCACCAATTGCTCTTGCAGAGGACCTGGGTTTGATTCCCAGCACCCACATGGCTGCTAAGAACCATCTTTAACTCCAGTTCCAGGGAAATCCGACACCCTCTTCTGACCTCTGCAGCATTGCATGACATGGGTGCACCAACCTACAAGCAGAGACTACATTCATACATTCATACACATAAAAAAGAACTGTCATTATACAATATGAAGATGAGGAGTAAAGTTCATGGTAATAACTTAAAATTTAAAAAAGTCAATTTATGGAGTGAAATTAAACAGCAAGTCTTCTCCCCTATAAACACAAAATAAAACAGAGTCCTCCCTGTGCTGCACCCTCCCCCCCACCAAATCCTAACAAAGTCGATCATGACTGATTGAGATAGAGATTTGAAAAAAAGAAAAATTTCCGGGGGCTGGAGAGATGGCTCAATGGTTAAGAGTGCCAACTGCTCTTGCAGAGGACCCAGGTTCGATTCCCAGCACCCACATGGCCCAGTTCCAAGGGAATACAACCCACATGGCAGCAAAGAACCATCTTTAACTCCAGTTCCAAGGGAATCCAACGCCCTCCTCTGACCTCCACAGCATTGTACAACATGGGTGCACCAACCTACATGCAGACAGCACACTCATAAACATAAAAAAGAAACATTTCCTATTGTCCTTCTTTGGAGGCATGCTCTTCTTGCCACTTGAACAAGGGGAAATGTATGTTTACTTGCTCTGAGATCACAAATACTGAAATAATGTATGCCTTCCCACAGTCGGGGCTCAGCCGGTGAAGTTTCTTCAGAGATGCCTGACCTGACAGCCACATGGCTCTTGTCTGGGCATTGCCTCAGCTTGGCTGAGAGCATTGTGGAAGGTTTGTCTTGCTCCTTCACTTTCTCATGATTTTACCATTCTAGGAAGGAGGGAGGGAGGGAGGGAAGTAGGGGGAAGAGAGCGAGGGTGAGAATAATGCTGCCTGTGGTATAGTAGTGGGAGTCCCCACCATTGCTGAAGGAGAGGACACCTCTTTCCCCCCTCCCCCATTTCCCAGAAGTGAGCTCAGTGCTAGGCACATAGCGAGTGCTCCATGCATGTTTGCCAAATGAGCAAGTGATGAAATGAATATGAGAAGTGCTGTGTTGGCCCTTGAGTACTATGGAAGTAGTTGGGTTACACCAATGTTGGGGAACAAGGTGCTGTAGAGACTATGACTTTCCACGGGTCAGCAGGGCAGAGCAGTGTGGGCACTCTCCTCTGGCCCTTGAGACCCGGCTGAGATTTTCCTCTGCACATGTTTTGCTGACTGTGTTAAAGTGTCTCACTTCAGTGTCTACAGATGGGGCTTTGTCGTGAAGGTCAAAGAAGCTGCCTGGATCAAATAACCACAGATGATGCACTGATTCCTTCTGTACATGTATGCTGAACATCCACTGAGGGTTCTGGTCCATTTTTAGAGTAGGAACCACTAATATCTACCAGGCATATTCAACCTGTGGCCCATGGGCCACCTGTCCATCTTCCCCAGTGTAGCAGAGCTATGAATGTGACCCAACACAAAATCAAAATTTACTTAAAACATTATGAAAAATCTTTTGGTAACTTGGTTGCATGGTTTTCAAGTGTGAACTTTGTAGATGACAGCATCCCATCACAATGTCAAAAGGTTGGATGTGCCTGTAGCCCAAGAAGAGGGACCTTGGTGTCAATGTGTAGAAGTTTTCAGGCATGGAACCCAAGAGGGTGCTGTGCATTGGTGCTTTTATTGGTTAGCAGGACTGAGGTTTACGAAGCTCAGTTTATTAAATAAAAGTGCCTCCTATATTCTGAAAGTGTGTGTTTCCTGTTCTTCCTTTTTGTTGAATTGTGATGTGTTTATTTTTACAGATCTACTACAGTAGATGATTAGCAGCATTGTGTTAACATCCACCGTTGGCAAAAGATGGCAGCGTTTTGTCTTCCCTTTGATTTTTTTTTAATGATTCTTTTCTTTTTTTTTTTTTTTTTGGTCTTTTTGAGACAGTGTCTCCCTGTAGCCCCAGCTGTCCTGGAACTCACTCTGTAGACCAGGCTGGCCTTGAACTCACAAAGATCTGCCAGCCTCTGCCTCCCGAGTGCTAGGATTAAGGCCCTGCGCTACCAATCCCGGCTCTTTTCTTTTTTAAATTATTTTTGTTTTTATTTTTCATACGTGTATGAATGTACTGTCTGCATGTAGGTCTGTGCACCCGTGTAGTGCAATGCCACGGAAGTCAGAAAAGGGCATCGGATTCCCCTGGAACTGAAGTTGAAGACAGTTTTCAGCCACCATGTGGGTGCTGGGGATTGAACCCGGGTCCTCTGCAAGAGCAGTCAGTGCTCTTAACCACTAGGCCATCTCTCCAGCCTCCCCTTTGATTTTTTTTTAGGGAGAAATTTTTTATTGAGCCAAGAGATATAAAGTCTGGAAAGTGTCTGCACATCCATTCCCAGCTCTTCTTACTGGGGTCCTCTGTCCACAGCATGAGCAGTGGGGACAGCACACTCTCATAACCCTTGTAAAGGCAATGAAACTCTTTGTCTCCTTATAAAATTTATTTTTCAAATTCCTTCATGGTAATCACTGTTTTATATTCCTCTCACTTCTCATATCAGATGCCTGAGCATCCACATGAATGGAGTCAGTGGTTGACTTTTCAAGCATTAGCTGATGTTTTCCATTCACAACTTACATGCCTTTGATCCTACCCGAACCTGGGACACAAAGAAGGAGAGGCAATACTGCTTCCTCTATTTGAGGCCAAGTATGGAATCCCCTCTCCTCTGTCCTTCCCATCGCTTCTCCAAGTTTCTCTGTTTCAGGATAATGATCTTGTCTTCATTCTCCTTCCAATGAGAGGGCACCAATGATCTATCTCCTTGGAATGACCTTCAGTTTACCTAATACTTTCTTAGTAGCCCTGAAATTGCATTGTGGGCTGAATTGGAGGGATTCCACAAGGATTCTCCCCTCCACTACCATTCTAAGTATATTCTGATTAGTGTAGCCTAAAGAACTGGTTTTTTTTTGAAACTGTTGCATGCCATTATTAACAGTAATTGTTCACCCTATGCTCAGAATACACTGTTCATACTGAGTCATCTATTTAATCCTCTAGATAAACCTAGGAATAAGCTCTATCTTTTTATAGAAGGGGAAGCTGAGGCAGAGAGAGGTGAACTGCTGAGACCTGATTCTTAGGAGAAGAATGTGCAAGAGTTTATGGGAAGTCCTGGAAGTGCTTGGCTTAGACCCCATGGTGAGGATGGGATCTTCCGGGATGGGAATGGAGAGCCATCCAGAACAGTAAAGACCAAGGCAGCAGAGTGAGGAGGGAGAGGGCCAGGCCTAGAGCTGGAGAGAGCCAATGACTGTGAGGCAGATGGGTCCTGAGACTGGCCAAGTTTGAGGTTTGGCCCAGAAGCAGCCGAAAGTTGTCCAACCCAGAGGGCCTGCGTTGGGGGCATGGGTGGTTCTGCTGTCTGCTGTATGGAAAGAAGATAGTGGCCAAAGCTGTTCACACCACATTAGACCCTCAACCTTGAAGGGACACTGTCAGGGGAATGTTTCACATGACTATATTTGTGATGCTGGGGTTTAACATGGGAATTGGTTCTAGTACATACATGTGACACAGAAAGGGAGAGAGAAGGAGAAGGAGCAGAGGAAAAAGAGAAGAGTGAGAGAGAGTATGGGAAGGGGGAAGGAAGAAAAGAGAGGGAGAGATGGAAGGAAGAAGGAAAGAAAGAAGGGAGGGAAGGAGGAAGAGCAAAAGAAGCCCAGCCCGCCCCTTGGGGTCCGATTTCCCCTTTCTCCTGGTTCCCACCCATCCCTCATTGAGAGCAGCAATCTCAGCTGTTTTATTGTCCAACTCAAAGAACAGGGCTGCCTGAAGATGGCCCCGGGGAGCAAGAAGACCAGTAGATGGGTGATTTATTGCAGGTCAAAGCATAGCAATTTTATATCCATCACAGAAGCCCTTGAAGCCTCACGATGAATGAGACACCAGGTATCGTAAGGGAAATGCTTACTGCTGGGAGTGGTGTGGCCGGGGGCGGGGGGGCAGGCCCCAGCCTGGGACCCAGGGTGGGGTTTCGCTCATCTTGGCACCATCCCCTGGCCAATGTGTCTGAGAGGGCTGCTTCTGGTAAGCCTTTACTTTTCCAAACCATCAAATGAGGGTTCTGAGCAACATGGTTTTCCCTGGAGGGTTATCAAAAGTTTGCTAAGCTAATGCTGTGTGTTCCTTTATAGTTAGCACCTTACTGTGCCCTGATGTGCTACTGTACTTGTATGCTCTCTGCAGGGTCAGCCACGACAGGGCATAGGTGGGCAACTCCTGCCCTACTTCCCTTAGGTTCTTCCCCTTTGAATCCTGTGTCCTCCAGAGAGCCACTGAACCACTGGGCCCTCTTCATGATGGGACTCTTCGCCACTCTTCTCCCTATAACCAACTTCCCCTGGCCTCATCCTTCTGGGTATCAGCATGTATTTGATCAGAGTTTTCATACCATTCTGAACTGCCAAAAGCTGACTTCTACAGTTAAGGCGTTATGAGCAACACGGCCCAGCTTGATCATGAGAGGAAGGCTTTCATTTGTTCCCTCTAGTTAAAATGAATTGAAAGTACCCACTTATATTTAAACAAATGCAACCTGTAGAGAAATATAATTCATAATCTCAATTTTTCTGGTCTGTTAAGATAGGATCCCTGGAGGGCAGACTTGCTTAGAACTCTACAGACTGGGCTGGCCTTGAGCTCCAGGCAATGCTTCTGCCTTCACTTCCTGAGGACTGGGATCATAGATATAAACCACTGCACTTAGTTGCAATTCACATAAAACTTTAAGCTAAGACTGGAAATTGCAAGACATGTCTTCCCCGTAAGAGTCTAATTTGGGCTTCCAAAATTACCTACCTGCTTCCTCCTGCCATTTGGCCTCCTTCCTTTGTAAACCCTGAAAAGCACATTTTTGGCCCAGTTTCTCCTTCCAGCCAGGGAACATATTTCTATGGTCCCTGAGAACTTCCAAAGACCTTAAGAGATCTCTCTCTCTCTCTCTCTCTCTCTCTCTCTCTCTCTCTCTCTCCTCTCTGCAGAGCCTCAGCAGACAAGAAACTACTCCAGTTCTCTGGGCCCAAGGTGGATCAAGAAGATATGGGGCAGAGGAGAGAAAAAGCACCAGCCTGGGAAAGAAAGATGAGCCATATAAGGGTGAGAAGGATGCTGGGATCCAAGTGGCCAAAAATAATCCATTTTTAAAAAAGAAGCATTTTCCTGCAGGCTGATTTTCCAGTGTGCACAGCCCAGGGAGGAGAACATAGGACAGGCCTCTCAGGTGTGTTGTGAGGTGTAGCAGTCAATGACAGTTGTTGGGACCAATAGGCTATTTTTTTTTAAACAAAGTATTTATTTATTTATTTATTTATTTATTTATTTATTTATTTATTTATATGAATGTACTGTCTGCATGTAGGTTTGTGCACCCATGTCATGCAATGCCGCAGAGGTCAGAAGAGGGTGTTGGATTCCCCTGGAACTGGAGTTCTCCTGGAATTGGAGTCTCAGACGGTTCTCAGCCGCCATGTGGGTTCTGGGGATCGAACCCGGGTCCTCTGCAAGAGTGGTCGGCGCTCTTAACTGCTAGGCCATCTCTCCAGCCCCCCAACAGGCTATTGAAGCGAAGATGCTAGGAGCCGGTTTAGATGGCTGACTTACGTGGAGAGTAGGGCTCCTGAGAGCAGACTGTTGTACTATTGATCTATGAAAAGATGGCTTTGTGTGCTGGGGTGACAGCTCAGTTGGTAAAGTGTTACATCACAAACTGAGGACCCGAGTTTAAGCTCTAGAATCCATGTAGAAAAATCTGGGCATGGTGGCCCACATTTGTAAACCCAGCATTGGGAAAGTGGAGGAGATAGGTGGAGTTCTGTGAACCTAGAATTCTTGGAGAGTCCCGGGCCAATGAGATAGGTTATCCTCCAAACCCAAGGTGGACAGCATCTGATAACAGATGATGTTGTCTTATGGCCTCCATATGAATATTTATGCATGTGTCTGTGCACACACAAACACAGATACACACAGACACAGACAGACATACACAGACACAGACACACAGACACACACACACACACAGAGCTGGGAGTAGTAAATGGTCTTGAAAATAAGCACTGGCCAGGCGCGGTGGTGATTTTTTATCATAGCACTCGGGAGGCAGAGCAGGAGGATCTTTGTGAGTCAAGGCCCAGCCTGGTCAAAAAAGAAAATCCCAGGACAGCTGGGACAAAAAAAAAAAAAAAAAAAAAAAAACGACCCAAAAAAAAAAAAAAAAAAAAAAAAAAAAAAAAAAGAAAAAGAAAAGAAGCACTGCTGGGGCTGGAGAGATGGCCTAGCAGTTAAGAGTGCCGACTGCTCTTGCAGAGGACCTGGGTTCGATCCCCAGCACCCACATGGCAGCTGAGAACCGTTTGTAACTCCAATTCCAGGAGAACTGCAGTTCCAGGGGAATCTGACACCCTCTTCTGACCTCCGCGGCATTGCACAACCCGGCTGCACAAACCTACATGCAGACAGTACATTCATACACATACAGAAATAAATAAAATTAAAAAAAAAAAAAAGAAAATAAGCACTGCTTTTCAGGTCTACAGTTCAGGGAATCACCTACCCGAAAAGATGAACTGAGGATACTCATTAAACATGCAGATTCCCAGACACTCAACTAGACCAAAGGAGTTAGGGGTTATAGGTTCACAAAAGGCTTAAAAGCAGAGCAGGGCAAACCAAGGCTTTTTGGATAGAGATGGTATAGGCCAGTTTAAAGCAGAAGGCATAAAACAGAACTGGACTGTAGTGGACGATATTTCAGGCTTCTTGTAGGCTGGGGACGAAGATGCTTTTGACCCTGAAAAACCTCCGATGTTGTCCTGATGTTGTCAGATGGCGTCACCTGAAGTTCGCAGTCTGATACTTGCAATTTACAGTAGGTGCTCTGGGAACATCTGTCCTGCCCCCCCCCCCCAACCGCCAGGGGTGTGCAGGGAGGACTGTGCATGCTTGTGTATTGGTCTCATTTCCAGCTGTCTTAGAGCCTCAAGGGCATTCTGTAATCCTGTCCTGTGGTCTCTCACAGCAGCTGCCTACCACCTTTCCTCATAATTGTGCCCACTCTCAGCACATCCCTCTGGCCACCCTCCAAGATGCTGTTCAGGAGGGGCCTCCTGTCAAGGTCTTCCACCTTTGTGGAAGGTGACTTTTTCTTGCTCCTCAGCTGGGGCCAGCTGTTTCTAGTTTCTGAAGGACCCTTCACTTCCAGTTCTTCATTTGTTCCAGGATGAAACTCAGTATTTCTGGTCCACCCAAGGTTCAGGCAGTGTTGGAAGAGGCTCTGGAAATTTTCTTGGCTGTGCCTGCTGCTTTATGGCAGGGGAAGCCAGGAGCAGCAGCCGCAGTGAGCACCGTCTACAGAAGGGTTGGAGAAGAAACAAAGAATGAAATAAAAGCATTCTTGGAACTAAACGAAAACGACAATACAACACAACAAAACCTGTGAGATACATTAAAGTCACTCCTAAGAGGGAAATTTATAGCCCTAAGTGCCCACATTAAAAAAACAGAAAGAGAACAAGTAAACGATCTAACACTGAAGCTAAAACACTTGAAAGACAACAACAAATGAACCCTAAACACAACAGCCAGGAAGAAATAACAAAAATCAGAGCAGAAATCAGTGAAATAGAAACAAAGAAAACAATACAAAAAAAATTCAATGAATCCAAAAGCTGGTTCTTTGAAAAGATAAACAAAATAGACAGACCTCTAGCCCAGTTAACCAAAAGAAAGAAAGAGCAACTCCAAATCAATAGCATCTGTGATGAGAGGGAAACATCACAACAGATAAAGAAAAGATCCAATCAATCATATGAGAATACTTCAAAAACCTATACTCTACTAAATTTGAAAACCTAAGAGANATCAATCATATGAGAATACTTCAAAAACCTATACTCTACTAAATTTGAAAACCTAAGAGAAATGGATGAATATCTGAAATCCTGGGATTCTCCAAAACTTAACCAAGAAGAGATTGACAGCTTAAACAGACCCATAACACTTGAGGAAATTGAAGATGTAATAAAAAGCCTCCCAACTAAAAGCCCAGGCCCAGATGTTTTCACAGCAGAATTCTATAAAACATTTAAAAAGGTCTTACAACCATTACTACTCAAACTTTTCAGAAGGATACAGACAGACGGAAATATCCCAAATTCCTTCTACGAAGCCAACATCACCCTAATACCAAAACCAAGCAAAGACACAAACAAGAAAGAAAACTATAGACCCATATCATTAATGAACACAGATGCAAAAATTCTCAACCAAATACTTGCAAATTGCATACAGACCCACATCAAAAAGATCATCCATCATGACCAGGTTGGATTCATATCAGAAATGCAGGGATGCTTCAACATATGTAAATCAATAAATATCATAAAACGCATAAATGTCTTAAAGACAAAAACCACACAATCATCTCAATTGATGCAGAAAAAGCTTTCCACAAAATCCAGCATCATTCATGCTTAAAGTCCTAGAGGGAATTGGAATGGAGGGATCATTCCTCAATGTAATCAAAGCCTTATATTAGAAACCCAGAGCTAACATCATCCTAAATGGAGACAAGTTGGAAGCATTCCCCTTAAAGGCAGGAACATGGCAAGGCTGTCCACTATTGCCACTCCTCTTCAATATAGTGCTTGAAATGCTTGCTAGGGCAATAAGGCAAGAAAGCGAAATTAAAGGAGTACTAATTGGAAAAGAGGAAGTAAAACTATCCCTTTTTGCATATGATATGATAGTTTACCTAAGGGATGCTAAAAACTCCACCAGAAAACTCTTAGAAACAATCAAAAGTTTCAGTAAAGTGGCAGGATACAAAATAAACCTAGAAAAATCAGAAGCCTTCCTTTACACCAACAATAAGCAACTGGAGAAGGAATATAAGGAGGCCTTCCCAATCACAATAGCCTCAAAAATACCTAGAATAAACCTAGGCAAATACACTAAAGACCTCTACAACATAAATTTTAAAACCCTGAAGGAGATTGAAAATGACATCAAAAGATGGAAAGACCTCTCATACTCATGGATTGGAAAAATTAATATAGTAAAAATGCCCATTCTACCCAAATTAATATACAGATTCAATGCAATCCCAATCAAAATACCCATGAGCTTTTTCACAGACTTAGAAAAAAATCCTTAATCCTTAAATTTGTATGGAAAAACAAAAGGTCCTGAATAGCTAAAGCAACCCTAGTGAAAAGTGCAATACGGGGGGGGGGGGATTACATTACCAGACTTCAAGCTATATTACAGGGCTATAGTCATAAACACAGCCTGGTACTGGCAAAAAAACAGACCCATTGACCAATGGAACAAAATTGAAGATCCAAACTTGAACTCATATAACTTCAGCCCCTCACATTTGATGAAGGGGCCAAAAAAGCTCAATGGAGGAAAGATCGCATCTTCAGCAAATGGTGTTGGCAAAACTGGATCACCATTTGTAGAACAAAATTAAACCCCTACCTCTCACCCTGTACAAAAATAAACTCCAAGTGGATCAAATATCTCAACCTAAAACCTGAAACCCCAAAGGTGATAGAAGAAAAAGCCTTCAGCAACCTATAAGACATAGGTATAGGAAAAGACTTTCTAAAACAAACAGCAGCTGCACAGGAAATAAGGACAACAGCTGACAAGTGGGACCTCATCAAGCTCAAAAGCTTTTGTACAGCTAAAGAAACAATCAAGGAAGTGAAGAGAAAACACACAGAGTGGGAGGAAACCTTCACTACTGATACATCAGACAAAGCATTAACATCCAGAATTTATAAGCTACTTAAAGAAGAAAGCAAATGACCTATTCAAAAGATGGAGTAAAGAGCTGAACAGAGACTTCACCAGTAAGGAAGTAAAAATGGCTGAAAAAATCTTAAAAAGTGTTCAACATTATTAATAATTAAGGAAATGCAAATTAAAACCACACTAAGGTATCATCTCACTCCAATAAGACTATCCAAGATCAAGAAAACAAAAGACACCAAATGCTGGAGAGGTTGTGGGGAAAGAGGAATACTTATCCACTGCTGGTGGGAATGTAAACTGGTACAACCACTGTGGAAAGCAGTGTGGAGAACACTTAAAAAACTCAAAATGAGCCTACCACCTGACCCAGCCATACCACTTCTGGGTATATACCACAAGATGCATCCTACTGCAAAGATACATGCACATCTATGTTTATTGCAGTTCTCTTCACAATAGCAAAGAGCTGGAACCAACCCAAATGCCCCTCAACTGATGACTGGATAACAAAAATGTGATACACCTACACAATGGAGTTCTATGCAGCAGTAAAGAAAGATGACATTATGAGCTTTGGTGGCAAATGGATGGAACTCAAAGCCATTATACTAAGTGAAGTAACATAGTCCCAGAAAAAAAAAGCGAGTGGTTTCCCTCATTTGTGGATGATAACACCAAATCCCCTGTTGTCAGGCAAACTGAGCAACTTTATTATATTTCATTGTATCTGAAAGCAACTGTGCTATTACAATGTGAATCTATAAATGGGCTCTAGAGTTGTCCTACCACTTATACTCATAGGGGCCATATATAGATGGAGGATATATAGTCATATTCCAAAAACAGAATGTAAAATTACATGACTTTATACCTGCATGCAAATTTACTGTTAAAATGTGAATCTCTAAATGTGTTTGGGAATCAACCTATAGTTTATTTTCAGAATTTTAAATTTTGACTTATGTGTGGAGTGCATATGTGCATATTTTGGAATAATATAAAATAAAAATATGCTTGATAAATTAAGCTTTAACCTTGAAAAAAAAGAAGCACAAGCTTTGGAGCCAGGTGGACACATGGGGATCCCAGCTCTGACTCCTGGTGTGCCCTGGACATGTGGAAGCTTGGTCCTCTACCTATAATCTTTATTATGGGAATGACATATCCATCCCAGCAGATTCTTGAGCGAGCTGAGTGGAACGTGTGTGCAGGCAGGTCTCTGGTGTTCATGACCTTTGGAAAGATGTACAGGTGAACTTCATTCAGAATGAAAACAACTCGCTTCAACGGCCATGCGTGGAAACAGTGTCCAGAGGAAGGGCTTGGGAGCTCTCCTGACTGTGATGTGGGTGTCTGCAGGTCCTTCCTTCTGACCTTCCCCTCACTGCTTTTTAAAAAATTTATTTAATATACATGCAGTGCCATGTTTATTTCAGCTCTCTTCACAATAGCAAGGAGCTGGAACCAACCCAAATGATTCTCAACTGATGAGTGGATAGAAAAAATGTGGTACATCTACACAATGGAGTTCTATGCAGCAGTAAAGAAAGACGACATCATGAGCTTTGCAGGAAAATGGCTGGAGCTAGAGGACATCATGCTGAGTGAAGTAACACAGTCCCAGAAAAACAAATGAAGAATGGTATCCCTCATCTGTGGATGCTAGTGCCAATTACCTATTGTAAGTATTTCTTGTGTATGGCCCCCTGAGCTTTTGTCTAAAGCAGTTGGGAGTGATGCATATTGGAAACAACAACAACAGAAAGGACTGCATCAAAAAACTGATTGAAACAATGAATTTCTGCTCAAAACAGTCAACTTCCTCATGGAGAATATTGAGAAAGACTCAGAAAGATATGAAAAGCATGTTTGGCAGAATGCATGTGCTCTGGCGGGGTGGGGGAACGGAGGGGGACACTGGTCCAGATTTGTTAAAAAAATAAAAATAAATTTACATGAAAAAAATAAAATTAAAATTTGGAAAAAATTATTTATTTTTTATGTGTATAAGTGTACTGTATATATGTAGGTTGGTGGACCCAGGTTGTGCAATGCCCTGGAGGTCAGAAGACGGTGTCCGATTCCCCTGGAACTGGAGCTAAAGAGGGTTCTTAGCTGCCATTTGGGTGCTGGGAATAGAACCCGGGTCCTCTGCAAGAGCAGTCAGTGCCATCTCTCCAGCCCCTTCCTTACCATGCTTAAGTAGAAAAAAAGTCATATTTTTCCTTTGGTTGCTGGAGATGAGGCAGAGATGGAGCAGGAAGAAGACTTGAGTGCAAAAGAGCTACTGGTAAACTTCGAACAATTATTATTTTAAGTATTTAACAGCTTCATGCACATTCATACAGTTTAATACATGTATATAATGACTCTTAGGAATGTCCCCATCCCATTGCTCTGTTTATTCCCCCACCTCTCCTGCTGAAAGTTTTCTTCTTCCCAACAAGCTCTCCCCTGCCTTCATGTCTTTGTGTGTGTGATGCACACACAAAACACACAAAGCAAGCCCACACTTAGGATTGCTTGCATGGACACGGGTAGGTGTCCAACCTTGAACAGCAACTGGAAGTCAAGTCTTAGAAACGGACAGTGGCCTGAGCATATATGAACACGGAGCATGGTCTGCTTCTCAGCGGCTCCATCAATGAAGAAATGACCCCCACCAGGAACAACTAACTGCCCATCGTGCCTCAGTGAAGTGTGGAGCCTCAGGAGCCCTTGTCCCTTCCATGATGAAGTACTGATGGAGTGTATCTTGTGCCAGTCTTGTGTGGTACAGGACAAATTTAATTTTTTCACTCATGCTAGTCATCTCTTTCTTATTGAATAATTCTACTATGTTAGTATGTCAGCATTGGAAGCATCCTCTCAGAAAAAGGATGGGAGGGATGCGAATATCCCAATCCTTTTCCTAGTCCCCAGTGTGGTGCCTGGAGCCCACACTCACTGCCATCATTGCTGTTAGTAGATGCTAGAATGAGTAGTATTTGCAATAGGCAGGTGGAGAGAGAGAGAGAGAGAGAGAGAGAGAGAGAGAGAGAGAGAGAGAGAGAGAGAATGAGAATGAATGAATGTGTCATGAGCTGGTGTGTTGGTGAGAGGCTGACTCAAGCCAGGCAGGGGATCTGTGACTCATGGACGAGGGCAGGAGGAGCAGGAAGAAGAGAGCTATATCAGCAGCCATGGCAATAGAATCAAAGTATATATTTCTTGGGCGAGTATAAGGTATCTCAGTTTCCAGTGGGAACCTTGAACAGCAACTGGAAGTCAAGTCTTAGAAATGGCCTGAGCACATATGAACAGCATTAGCCAAAGTTTGGATCTGGATCCTTAAGCACTAGCTTTTTGGGGGAAGGGACTGAGGGCACCTTACATTTTTCATGGAAAGAGCGATGCAGTTCTCGATATCTTCTGTGTTCTTTTGCAGCTGACACCTGAAATGATTATGTTTAGCTTTGTTTCAGAGATGGAGCAATTAGGCGCAAGGAAGTTAGGTCACTTACCCAAGGGCACAGAGTAACTCTCTGCTCTGCCATGCTGCCTTTCAAAACAGACACATTCAAAGGAATTATGTTTATGCTCTAGGTTCCTATTGGAGCTGTGACAAATTGCCACAAACTTTGTGGCTTATAGCAACACAAAGTCTCTTATAATTTTATAGGTCATAAGTCTGAAATAAGGGGCTGAGGTCTAGGTGTCTTTGGGATTACATCCCATCTGGAGGCTTTTTTGGGGTCATCTTCCATCTCTTAGATGTGCCCACATTCCCTGACTCCTGGCCCCATACTGTAGGACCTTCTCTCCACTATTTCCATTGTGACATTGCCTTTTGTCTCTGATGGTGACCCTGTGTGTCTGTGCCTTACAAGGATTCTTGTGGTTGTATTGGAACTTCGTAAATAACCAAGACTACCTTCGCTTAGCTTAATATAAAGCAGCATTCAGGGTTCCGGGGCTCAGGACATGGACGTGCTTAAGAGGTGGGTATTGTTCAGCCTACCATGATATCCAAGTAATGTTCAGAATCTGCACTTTCCTCCCTGCTCGAACCTGTATTCTGCACTGTTCAGCAGAGTGACTGATTTAGAACAAAGAGGACCTGATGGCTTTGCAGCATCATAATTGCTCACGCTTGTTGAGTGCTTGTGGTACATCTGGCACAGCTACAAGTTCTTTCCAAAGACTCATGCAGTGTTCACCTCCCTCAGGAGCACTGTTGGTGTCTATATCTTTCACTTGGGGGACACACAACATGGAAAAGGAGGGCTGGGACCTGGCCCTGTCATGGAGAGGGCAGCCAGGGTCTTTGTCTCTTCTTTGGGTTGGCAAAGGCTCCCTGGTAGCATGTAATGCCCTCCCCTTAGCTAGAGGCAGCTGTTAGGCCCACATCTGTATGCTCAGATACAGTTTGGCCCTGGTTATTAGTTGAGTGCTTATATGAAACCAGCCCTAGGAGTTAGGGACTATGAGCTCCTCTCCTGCTTGGGAGAGGAGCTCCCAAGCTCCTAAATATTACCCTGGAATAAACCTAACCCAGGAACTGAAAACGTTAAAACGTCAAAGAAATTGAAGAAGACAGCAGAAGATGGAGTGACATCTGGTGCATATGGACTGGGAGGATTAATATTATGAAAATGGCCATCCTGCCCAAAGCAGTCGACAGGTTCAGTGCAGTCCCCATGAAAATTCCAGTATAGGGGCTGGAGAGATGGCTCAGAGGTCAAGAGCACTGGCTGGTCCTGAAGAGGGCTTGGGTTCAGTTCTTAGCACAAACATGGCAACTAACAACTATCTGGAGCTCTAGTTCCAGAGAATCTAGTGCCCTCTTCTGGCCTGTGAGGACATTACATGACATGTGTGCATTTGGATACATGGAGGCAAAACACTCATATACATGAAATAGAAATACTCATATGCATGAAAATAGAAACAAATAAATAAATAAAACTCCAATGTAATTCTTCACAGGAATTAAAAAAAACAATATTTTTAAATTTTGAGAATTTCTTATACAAGTACTGTATGAATTTACATCATTTCTTTTAAAAAAATTTATTGAATTTTTGTGTATTTTATTCCAAATGTTTCGATCTTAATCACCTTTATACCCCCTTCCTCATTGGCTCCCTTCCACAACCCCTCCCCACTGGAATTCATGCATTGTGTCATTTGTGTTAGAGCCTATTTTGTCAAGTTAGTGTCCCTAGACATTCCTCAGTGCAAGTTCATCTGCTGAGGTCTAGTTAGCCTATCTAGAGTCCCTCACTTTAAGAAGACCAGCTCTTCCTCACCCATTTGTAATCAGCTGCCAATATTTCTTCAGCTAAGGTTGGGTTCTGCTGCCCATTTCCCCAGTTCTGCATTGGGTTTTTGTCTGGTTGAGTTTGCATGGGTGCATGCTGACACCATTGCTGTAGGTTCATGTGAGCAGGGTCCCAGGATCTTGTAGGATTCTATTTCCATATGATCACGCACCTCCTCCCTGGCTCTTATAATCTTTCTGCTCCCTCTTCCACAATGGTCCCTGACCTCTGGGTGAGTGAAGCTTAGTATAAAACTCCTGACCGAGGACCCAGCCTCTGTAGACTCTTAAACTCCATGCTTTGACCATTTGTGTCCTTTTGTGTTCCTGTCCCTCTGTTGTGTGAGAGATTGTTAATGAGAACTTAGCGATTCATTAGTATTCTCCTTACTCCCTGTCCTATGTGCCATGAGCCTTAGTTGTAGAAGTGCAATTGTAGATGTGATATTTAGGCTTGGGCAATTCACAGACAATGTCTGTGTGTGGTGTGCAAAAGAAGCTTCTTTATTGAGTGGTGACTAGGATACTTGACTGTAAATATCAAGATATATGTTTTGCACATTGTAAGAAGTTACACTAGTCTAGGGATGCAATAACTTTGAGGTTTTCTCTAAGAGCTATGAGAGCTACCCTTTAGGGGAAGTGGCTTCCAGGTTCGTTCCACCGCCATTGCTCCATTGCTACAAATCAGGTCACCAAAATATGTCCTGTCTTCAGTGATAGGGTCTTCAGGTTCTGGGAGGAAATCAAGTGCTGTAGCAATAGCCTGTGTAATGTTGGGAATCTCTTGGACTACCCTGTCCAAGAACTCAAAGGAAAGTTTCTCCTGCCCAGCATTGTTTCTTGTTATGTAGCCTTCAGGTACACACATGGACTCATGTAGAGATATTGTATAGATTTGTCATTAGGTTGTTAGACTAATATGATTCCATCTGGTTTTTTGCACTAGCTAGGCATTATTTATCTCTCCTCTCCTTGTCTAACTCTCCCTCCATGCCTTCCCCATTTAGAGTGCCCCCATTTCCCCCATTTCTCCCTTAATAATACCACTGTCCTATGGTCCCACTTCTCTTGAGCCCCTTCCTTTCCTTTCCCTCCAAATTTCCTTGTATGACCCTCCATCCCCCTCCCATTTACATGCCCCTATTTTATCCATTTTTTGCTGTAGTAACACCCATTTCCTGCTGTTCTTCTGTCTCAGGTTCCTTTCCTCTGACCTCCCTGGGTTCTTTCCATTTTCCTAGTTATGTTATTTCCTTTCCACATCTCCCCCATTTCCTCTCAATTTCTGACCTCTAATTATTACTATTTCTCGTGTGTGTGTGTGTGTGTGTGTGTGTGTGTGTGTGTGTAAAACCTACTGACTGTGTCCACTGGTGGTAGTATGTGCACATGTTTAAGGCTGACCGCTTGGGACTGAATGGCCTATTGGTGAGCTCATCCCTGTAGGAAACTGATTCTTCTTCTCTCAGCAAGCATTGGTTTTCTGCAACTCCTCAGCTGGACTTGGGCCCTTGTGAACTTGCCCCCATCCACACTGGCATGCCAACTGTTGTTATTACATGGGTCTTGTATAGGCAACCATATGGTTGAGATTTCCTGGGTGCAGGTTCCCTGTCATGTCTAGAGGTACAATCTACCAGTAGATGTTCTGATCTTCTGGATCTTACAATTTTCTGAAAAAAAAAAAACCCTCCAAATTCATAGGGAAGCACAAAAGATCCAGGATAGATGAAACAAACCTGAACAGTAAAACACTGCTGGAGGGATCCCATGTGTGAAGTCAAGTTATACTATAGAGCCATAGTAGTAAAAACAGCATGGTCATGGCATACAGACAAGCACATTAATCAATGGAATAGAATTAAGGACTCAAAACTAAGTCCACTCGCCACAGCTGTCTAGTTTTTGACAAAGATGCCCAAAATACACACTGGAGATAGGCTACCATCTTTAAGAAATGGTGTAGGAAATCTGGATTCTACACATAGAAGAATAAAATTTGATCTCTCTCTCATCCCACACATAAATAAATTCCAAGTGGATCAAAGATCTCAGTGTTCGACCTGAAACTGTGAACTTCCAGAAGAAAGTAAGGCATACACTTCAGAATATAGGTGCAGGGAAGGACTTTTCCAGGAAATAAAATCAATAATCCCCAAGTGGGACTTCATGAAATTAAGGAACTTGTTTATTTCAAAGGAAACTGTTGACTGATAAGGCAGCCTACAGAATGGGGGGAAAAAGTTTGTGAGCTGTACATCTGAGAGATGGTTGGTGTCTAGAATATACAAAGAACTCCGAAAACTAAACACAAAGAAAATAAACAACCCAATTAAAAAGTGGGCTACGGATCTGAATGGTTCTCAGAAGAAATACTGTGGATAAGCAATATATATATATATATTTTATATATAGTGTGTGTGTGTGTGTGTGTGTATGTGTGTGTGTATGTTTGTGGGAGAGTTGCCAAAAATATTCTTTTTTGCAAGAAGAAACACTTGAATTTCACATCAGATTACAAACAAAAAAAATCAAATGGATAAGCAATATTTTATTTTATTCTTTTGGTCTTTTTGAGACAGGGTCTCCCTGTAGCCCCAGCTGTCCTGGCACTCACTCTGTAGACCAGGCTGGACTTGAACTCACAAAGATCTGCCTGCCTCTGCCTCCCAAGTGCTAGGATTAGAGGTGCGTGCCACCACGCCTGGCTAGCAGTATTTTAAAAAGTATTAACCATTCGTGACCATCAGGGAAATGCAAATTAAAACTGTTTTGAGATTTCATGCTATCTCTGTCAGAATGGCTAGGATCAAAAAGAAAAGACAGGCTGGAGAGATGACTCAGCAGGGTAAGAGTACTGAATGCTCTTGTAGAGGACCTGGGTTTAATTCCCAACACCCACATGGTGGTTACTGTCTGTAACTCCATTTCCAGGGGATTCAATGCCCTCTTTTGACTTCCTGGCAGGCACTGCACAACATGGGTGCACCTACATACATGTAGGCAATACACTCACACAGAAGTAAAAATGATAAACAAAATATTAAAAAAGAAAGCAACAGACAACAAATGTTGGCAAGGAATGCGGAATGGAGAACTCTCATGTGGTCTTGGTGGGAGTGTCACCTGATGCATCAGCTGTGGAAATCAGTGCAGAGGTTGCTAAAAACGAAAACCAGAAAACGACAGCAACAAGCCCCAAACAACCACCATCCCCTGAAACAGATCTAGCATACTACCTACCTGTGAAGCTTCTGGGATTACGCCCCAAATATGCTATTATTACATCCACACACACTTATCCGTGCTCAAAGCTGGTCTGTTCACAGTAGCTACATGTCTACCAACCGATGAATGGATAATGAAAATGTAACTATATAAGTAATTTTATCCAGCTGTAGAGAAAAGTGAAATCATGAAGTTTATGGGTAGATGGGTGGAGCTGGAAACACACTGAGTGAAGTCACTCAGACCCCAAAGACCACGTTCCCACTCCTGTGTGAGTCTCAGTGTGGAACCTTTAGATTTGCGTGTTTAATCTGGGGTACTTGTAGAACCCAGGAAACTAGGAAGGGAAGGTGGGAAGGGGGAAGAAAGATATTGGGGGGGGAATAGAAGAACTCAGGTGACATGAAGGGGAGAAGGATGATGATGGGGAGGAAGTGTGAGGAGAGGGATGGGAGGGGAGGGAAGAGGAGGGGGTTGGGGTGCGGGATAACTAACACTAAGGAGGTTTGAAAAAGCCACACGGAAACCTACCATTTTATCAGATATAAGAAACAAAGAGTCCAGTCAGAGTTACCTTACACAGAAGATGCTGCTTCCCTCTGTGGTCACAGGTTGCCAAATACGAGGGCCAGTGCTGTGTGTGGGATACCTGCCAAGGGTGTCTCAGAGACCGCCACACAATACAGGTGATTGCGTCAGTCCTGGCTGCCCACCAGACCTTGATAGTAAGACCCTGTTACTGGAGACACCACACACCTTGTCACAGGACATGGAAAAATCAAGTTGATGCTGAGCAGGGTGCTTCCGTCTGTTGGCCAGCTTTCCTGCTGTTGGAAGGGAGGCTTCTGTGAGAGAACAGTCATCATGAGCTTACCCAGCCGGGAAGCCTGTGAACTACAATAATCACCAGAATGGCAAGATACGCCTGTGGCTGCTGTATGGGGGGCCTTCTCCATCATGTAAATACATGCTAGGTTCAAGAACCTACAACCAGGGTGCTTACAGGCCCCAGGAGTAAGTCTACTGCCATTAATCTGTTCAATGGACCCAGTATCAAACTGTCTTCTAAGTTCCTATCTCTATAACAAGTTGGTGCAGCTCTCAGAGAAGCTCCTCTGTGCAGTGGATGGTGATTAATGGAGAAACTCACAAGTGGTCGGACTGTACAGAGTAAATGTCTATGGAGCACTCAGCTGCAAATGGGACCTCATATTACCCCTTTCCCCCAAGGCTCAGGGACAGTGTGGAAAAGTGGTAGAGTCTAAGAGCAAGAATTTGGGGTGATTGGAGCAAAACTGTGTCTTCTGGACATGACAGACCAGTGCGCTCATGAACTGCAGTAGCTTGGCTCCCTGTGTAAGACCTCCATGAGATCAAGGTACTCAGCATTTTTTTCATGGAGGTGGGAGGGTCTCAGAGCCCTCCCATAAGTGAGGAGCTATTGACAGTTGACTGGTTCTGGGAGAGGCAGTCTGTTTTCTTCAGAAGTGTCTGCCTTCTTAGGTTGACCACGTTCCAGTGAATGGGCCTGCACAAACTGGACTCGGCTGGTTACAAAAAGAAAAATAAAAGAGGACATAAAGTTCGGAGGGGTAGGAAGACGCAGGGTCGATCTAGAGGATGCTAACGGGAGGAGTGAGGGGCAAGCATGCTCAGAACATGTGTACACATATGACAGTTTCACAGAATCAATATAAGTATATTAAAATAGATTGCATTCTGGGATATGAGTCCCTGGTACTCACTGGCCTGTATGTGTGTTGTGGAGCTGTCCAAACCTCCCATCCTGGCGCAGAGCTGAGCTGGGACCCAAGGTGTCCTGGGATCCATACCCCAGTTTGTGGAGAGAGACTGGGTGAAGGTGCATCTGGGTTAGGTCATTACGTGGGCCTGAGCCGAGGGGCCCCATAGAAGGCTTTGGGGTTGTGGGTTTGCCGACTTGAGTCTTCCTGAACTCTGTGATGATATCATATGTGGCCAGCAGGGGGAGATGTTACTACATGCAGGAGAATTTTGGACAGTGACTTGAATTGCCAAAAAAAAGCTTTTTCTTTTCTTTCCTCCTTTGAAAAATGGTGAAAGAGCTTTGTATACTTCTAAGCTTTAGGTAATACTTAAAACAAACTTGAAAGAAATCATATTCTTCTCAAGCATGTGCTATTCCTAGCCCTCTGTTAGGGTCAAGGAGATCTGTATCCCTCTTCTCCCCCACCTCCCTTCCTCCTCCTCTCCTCTTTCCCCTCTCTCCTTCCTTCCATCTTTTCTTCCTTCCAGGTTGACTTCATTTATTTAACAGATGGTGTTTTAAGATACTGTGAAATAAGTCAGGAAGGATCACACTTAGTTTGTTGATCCCACGATCCCATTTCAATCAATGCCAGGGGAATAAGAAAGACTAGAAAGAAACGCGCCCCTGGGAGCAGTCCTTGCTCTTTTGGGAGGTGGGATCATAAAGAACATTTTCTTTTTGTTTTGTTTCACTTAAAATTTATTTTGCACTAAAATTTTGTGAATTTTAACTTAGGTTTGAAATTGTGTGACTACCACTTCTTTTTTTCTGATCCTAGTAGTTCAGGTTTTCTAGGTGTTTTTGTATTTCCTTCTTACTGAATGAGCAATCGATCGATTGATTGATTGTATTCATGGTTTGAACCAGAGTCTCACCTTGTAGCTCTGGCTGGGCTGGAATTGAGATGACCCTTCTGCTTCAGCATCCTAGTGAGTGTTGGGATTTCATAAGCCACCATGCCAGAGATTTCCTTTCTTTAATTTTTTTTTTTTGTTGAGACAAGGTCTCCCTGTAGCCCCAGCTGGCCTTGAACTCACTATGTAGACCAGGCTGGCCTTGAACTCACAGACATTTGCCTGCCTCTGCCTTCCAAGTGCTGGGATTAAAGGCAGGATTTCCTTTTTTTCAGTGTGGATTCTATTCTGTTGGCAATCGCATTTACATAGAACTTCTGCTATCACCTTATTGCCAAATGGCTCCAAACCAACCTGAGCATGCAGATCAGATATCTTGGCGCCACACCGGATCAGCTTTTGGCCATTTTCTGGGTGTCCCATAGGCCATTTGAGCACTACAAGTCACCAGGGTCGAGTTGTTGTCTCTCCCTGCCCTGAGTGTGTTGCTCTTGTGTTACGGATCTCCTGTATTGGAGACACGGAAGCAGAACCTCCAGAGCCGGAAGCTCAGAGGGCGCTGTGCTAGTTCCGCAGGCTCCTGTGTGAATCCGTGGCTAATCTTGTACTCATGTTTAAGGCCGGTCTCTCAGTTGAGTGGTCTGTCTATGGCTTCATTGTTCATTGTCTTGATCAAGGCCCCTCTCACCTCTTACAGGAATCACTTCAGACACCTCCTGGATGGCATCTGGTCTTCACTTTCTCTTTTCTCCTCTCTACGTTTCCCACTGTCAGTGTGGGATTGGGATTCCTCAGCCACAGATGGGCTGACTTCTCTCCCACAGCCACAGGAAGGCATGCAAGGGTGTTGCTTGGAACTTTCACTGTGACCCTGGGAAACGAAGATGGCCTCTCTTCTTCTGATGTGCTGGCTTAGCTCCACAACACTGAATAAGATGGCCCAGACCCTACATGCTCTGGGGGCCCCAGCACATCCTCCCGCCCTGAAAATCTCCCTGCTGTGATCCAGAGCTAGTTTCTGATCCCTTTGGCCATGCGGCTGGTCCTAACCCTGCCAGGACACAGGTTAGCCTTCCTTTCAGGCTCCACTGCGTACTGACTACAGAGCACGGGAAACTGCTCCCCAGAATTGGGCAGGATGTAAAGACTTTGATAGAGAGAGAAATAGCAGGAGGAGATAAAGAGGTGGAAGAGCTGGGCTCAGGGCTTGTGATCCAGGGCACTCCAGAGGCTGCGGCAGGAGGACTGCAGATTCAAAGCCAGCCAAGTGTACAGCATTTACTTAGCACATTCAAGGCCCTAGGTACAATTCCTGGAAAGAAGGAGGGAGGGAGGGAGAGGGAGAGGGAGAGGGAGAGGGAGAGAGAGAGAGAATGGGGAGGGCTGCCATAGAACTTAAATATGTAGTAATGATTTGGCCTTCACAACAGCCACAAGAATCTCCTTTTCAGGTTAGGAAAGCAGGTCGGAGAATTGGAGTAACTTACCCCCAGTAACAGCTCTGTGCAGGCAATGACTGCACTTTGCAGCCTAGGGATTTTTCATCAGGTGCTTGTCCACTCAGTCAGAGCCTCTCTTTTTTGGGGGAGTGGACATGGGTCAGCAAGGCAGACTGTGACCTGCTGAGGAAAGCAGTCTCCCCTGGCAGCATTTCGGGGGTAAAGGAAGTCTCTGCAGCCCACACCCTAGAGCTCCTGGAGCAGGAAAGAGTGGACAGCCCAGCGCAGCTCTAGTGTCCTCTGCAGCCCAGACCCCAGAGCTCCTGGAGCAGGAAAGAGTGGACAGCCCAGCGCAGCTCTAGTGTCCTCTGCAGCCCACACCCCAGAGCTCCTGGAGCAGGAAAGAGTGGACAGTCCACCACAACTCTAGTGTCCTCTGCAGCCCATACCCTAGAGCTCCTGGAGCAGGAAAGAGTGGACAGTCCACCACAGCTCTAGTGTCCTCTGCAGCCCACACCCTGAAGCTCCTGGAGCAGGAAAGAGTGGACAGCCCAGCACAGCTCTAGTGTCCTCTGCAGTCCACGTTTCTCTCTCATCATGCAGGGATTTTTGTGCGACAGAGACGGGTTCCTGAAGTACCTCTTATCCCTGTGAGAGGCACACCTGGCAAGTTGTGTGGAGTTCTAGAACTCTCTGCCCGTCTGCTTCTAAGTGCAGAATTGAAAGCCAGTCCAAGTGTGGAGAAGCAGGCCAATGCCTAGTAGAAATCCTTTGTCGTAGGACTCAGGAGCCCTGCATCCTAGGTCTGCTACTCCCTGGCTTTGTGCTGTGAGCAAAGACCAGAGTGCTTCTGTGCCTCAGGGTCCCTCCTCATCCAGTGCAAACTCTAACATTTTTGCCCACGCCCAAGCTTCTAGTGAGGACACATTGTTTCTAATCCAAAATTACTCAGCTGGCTCCTTCAGTGGCCTGTGATTTCCTGAGAACATTTTTCTCTACCTCTACATTTCTTTGACATAGAGCAAAGAAACAGCTCTAGGGAGACGGCTCAGTTGGTAAAACACGTGCCTTGCAAAACTCAAGACCCGAGTTCCAATTCTCAGAAGTCACATAAAAGGCGGGGAGTAGCGGTGTGAGTTTGTAATCCCAGCAGGGACGAGATTAGAGGCAGTGACAGTCCTCAGAGATCACTACTGGCCGACAAGCTAGCCTACCTGTCATGGTTCTAGACCATGAATGACCCTGT
Source organism: Rhizomys pruinosus (assembly GCA_009823505.1). Lineage (NCBI taxonomy): Eukaryota > Metazoa > Chordata > Mammalia > Rodentia > Spalacidae > Rhizomys > Rhizomys pruinosus. The sequence goes on from VZQC01004414.1 coordinate 6,386,473, forward strand.
CTCAAATGAGGTGGAAGATGCCTGAGGAAGGACATTCAGGGTTACCCTCAGACTTCCACATGCAGTGCACAGATACTTGCATGTGCACACCCAAATATACATGTGCATACCCATGTATGTAACATACAACACACACATAAGAGCAAAAAGAAAAAGACAGTTGAGATATTATGTACTAGGGAATCATATTTTTAATAATAAATATAAACATTTTCTCCTCTAGGATTCTGGAGATAAATCATTCACTCATTTTTCAAATCTATTCATTTTTTAAAACAACTATTCCATGATCCCTGGTACATGAAAGTACTAGTGAGGATGTGATCACAATGTACACACCCACACCCCCCACACACACACCCACACACCCACACACACCCACACACGTGCTAGTTGTGGCTGGTCCTTGAAGGAAGACCAGGGATAATAGACGAGCACATTAGGAAGGGCATAGTTTGGCTGCTAAGGGGGGCAGGGAAGGCATTTTTGAGGTGAGGACTTCAAAGTTGAGAGCTGAATGACGAGTGAAAGGTAATGAGACAAACAGTGGTCTAGTGGGTGGGAGGAGACGCAGGCTGGGCTGTCTGAGGAGGCAGGGAAAGTGGACAGCAGGCGTTCCACGCAGAGTCTGTCCTAGGGTAGATCCTGCCGCTTCCACTCGAGGCAGCTCCATTCTGCCTTTTGATTGGAGAGCTCAGCAGCACTTACATGCTCCAGGGGGAACTACAGAGTGAGGCTCCAGGCTGTGGGCAAGCTGCAGGAGAAGTTTAGAGCCACTACACACAGTCACAACAGTGCATCTGATGTCAAGGTCCACAAGGGATCCCGGGAGAGGGAGGTCTCTGTCAAGAGTCTTGTGCCAGAGCTGACAATAACAAAGAGACTGCTGTTCTCTCTGGCCCGTCCTCTGCCCTGGCCCAGGGGCACAGGCTTCCATTTGACCTCCTTCTGCCACATTTGTGCAAAGACCCCCTACTCTAAACTACTTTAATGGCAGGAGGCGGCTGGGAACAGCTGGGAACTGTTGTTAGTTTCTGGCAAGGTCCTGGAATTTCTTCCTGTGGCTCCTATGCCCCTGAGCTGCTGGGGGCCCCCGACTTGACCTGGAGTTGAACCTAGCTGAAGGGTTCAGAGCTAGGAGTGGCCTCCTTGTCAGCCCTGATAGCAGCATGAAATTGTACAATAGTTACAAGAGAGCCTAGGCTGCCTTTCTCACCATTCAGAGGCCAAGTGTGCTTAAGTCCATTCATGGTTCCCAAGGGCAGGCTAGCAGAGGAGAGAGTGACCAGATCAGACACTAGTGTTTGTTCACTAACACCCGGAGGAGGTTCCTCTTGAGATAATGGAGCTCCTGCTGGGTGTAGGGGTAGAGAAGGGGCGCTTCAGATAAGAGTTGGCCAGGAGAATTGTTTTCAAGGGCAGAGACACAAAACATCCGTTAATGCAGTTTTGTCCAAGGACATTTTTCATTCACAGAATAGGAGAATTGGGAGTTCTTTAAGAAAAACACATTAGATTTTTAAAATTAGCCCACAAAGTAGTGGCCTTCATTGTGACACTTCCACACATCCTTTGTTTTTGCTGATTCTCTGTCCCTCTCTTCCCTCATCTGTTCTATGTCATATGTTTTATGTCATATGTCTTCTATTACCCTCTCCCTTCCTCCTTAAGATCTCCTTTTCCTCTCTCATGGCCTCCTTTCTAGTTTCACGACCTATATGCAACCCTCACATACACACATTACATAAAATTAAGAGTCTACGATCTGCATATTGGAGAAAATGTACAATGTGTGTCTTTCTGAGTCTGGTTTATTTCATTCAACAATGATTTCCAATTGTATCCATTTACTGAAAATGTCATGATCTCATTTTTCTTTATAGTTGAATAAAATCCCACTATCTGCCTATCCCACACTCCTTATCCATTCCCACTATCTATCTGCCTATCCCACACTCTTTATCCATTCCTCTGTTGAAAAGTATCTAGGCGGGGTCTGTTTCTCGGCTATTGTGACTATTGGGTCAATTAAACATGGACATGCAAACACTGAGCTTTTACCTGCTGGAATTTCCAGGCCTTGACTGTAGTTCTTTGCCATGAAACAGTGAAACTAAACCCAGCTTCCTGTCCCAGAAAAAGGAAAGAGCAGTTAATATTTCTGTGATAAGTCTTTGAGTATATGCCCAGGAGAGAAAAAAGGTCGTGGAAAGAGAAACAAGTCCACGGGCCTCACCCTGAATGAACATCAGGCCAAAAGCCCCGGGTAGAGTTTGGAGCCCCTCACGGTATGTGCTGCTTGTACCCCCTGGGCTTCCGTATTCCACCTCCTCACCCTCTGGTCTCATGGGTTTCTTCATCGCCTCATCCAGCCATTTACTCACACGTTCTTTACATGGTGCTCACAGACATTACTAAGAATAAAAGGTGACTGAGAAGGGAAATATGGTCTCATGTGGGACACAGCAAAGTTGAGAGAGAGGAGCCAGCCTAGTGTATGGCGGAGGCAGAGACAGGGCTCTACCATGGGACAGAGACTGAATGCTTCCCAGGGAAGATGGCATTTGAGACAAGTCTTAAAAGAGGAAAAAGATTGTGTTTGTCGATGGAGTGAGTAGCAATTTGCCATGTAGGCTTAAGCACTACAGCACTACAGTAGGATCAAAGATGGGTTGCAGTGAGATGCTGCCATCAAAGAGCTGCCTCTTCTGATAAGGCAGGACACCACACTGCATGTCTCTGGAGGCTGTCGTTGGGGGTGGGCAGGGTGGGGATGTCAGGATGGAAATCTGATCATTTTCCTTAAGGAACTGGCCATCTACGGAGGCCAAAATGTGATGTACACAAACAATACAGTAGAAGGCAGCACTAACACTGAGCTGGAGATCCGAGATCTGCAGTTTCGCCTTGTTCTAAGCTTTTATCTGCTGGAATTTCCAGGCCTTGACTATATAGTTCTTTGCCTGTGAAACAGTGAAACTAATCCCACATTCCTGTCTCAGAAAAAGGAAAGGATAGTTAGTTGTGTGACCATGAGAATCTTTCTTCTTCTTCTTGGTGGAAGTCAAGCCTTCCCCTGGGAGCATGCATGTTAGTTACTGAGTGGGGCACGTTCAAGGGCAAATTCCTAGGTCATATACCATCAAAGTGTCCTTTCCTTTTTGTTTTCAGCTAAAACTTTATGATTTCACCTGAGCACATCTGGCAGCACACTATCCATACCACCACTTTTTTAAAAATTATTTTTTATGTGTATGAATGTGTTGCCTGCATGTATGTAAGGCAACTCGTGTCATACAATGCCTGTGGAGATCAGAAGAGTGTTGAATCCCTTGAGCTGGAGTTACCAGTGGTTGTTAGCTGACATGTAGGTGCTGGGATCTGAACCTGGGTCCTCTGCAAGAGCAGCCAGTGCTCTTCACTGCTGAGTCATCTCTCTGGTCTCTGTCCACCATCTTTATGAGGTGGTCTGAGCATGCCCCAAAGTGCTCCCATCCACCATTTGTATAACATAAAAAGAGAATGCTTTGAAGTGTTCCTGTCTACCATTTTAGCCTTCTGAGATAGGGTTTCCTTATAGTCTCAGCTGGCCTGGAAGTTGCTAGGTAGACTAAGGCTGGCTTTGATCTCACAGAGATCCTCTTGCCTCTGCCGTCTCTGCCTCCTGAATGCTAGGATTAAAGGTGTATACCACCACACCTGGTGCTTACCATTTTAGACTTTTAAACATGTGCTCTATGACCTTGAACTAAGCATTACCAAGAGTATGTCTGCCAATCTTTCCTTCTTGAAGTATAACCTTAAAATAAACACACTCAGGAATGAGTGCACATCTACTTTTTATTTTATTTTATTTTATTTTATTTTATTTTATTTTATTTTATTTTATTTTATTTGGTTTTCAGTTCTTTAAAGTTTATTCTTCAGTAGCAACCTTGAAAAGAGCTCTGAGCAGGGTAGGGATCCCAGGACATCTGGGTTTTGCTTAACAGGCTTGGATTTGAAGGCTGACAGGATCAACACTAGCCAGATCCACCCAATGCCTCAGTCTGAGTCGAGGTGCCTGTCACACGGACTGGAAACTGACTTCATTCAGCATCTGGCCTAGTTCCAGGGACCACGTGACTGCCTCTAGCTTCAGCGTTCTTCACTCTAGGCGCTGGTGAATCCCCTCAGCCTAGACTCCAGTAGCCACCTGGTCTGAAGCTTGTACAAGTAGTTGCCATAAACCACAGAAGTTTCCAGAGGCTTCAGCTCCAGCATGGTCTTGCTTACTGGCTTGATATTAGGGATTTGAGATCCCTTCAGGCCAAATGGGGCTTCTGGAAGCCACATCTGGACTTAGAGCACCTCTGGGTCTTTTCAGGTCTTTGGGAACTATCACCCACGGTGGAATATCTTTGGTCGGGAGTAGTTCTATCACCAGGACCTTGCAACCAACTTGTTTCCAGGACAGACTAGGTTGTGCTTAACCTTATGGCAACTTTTTATTTTTAAATATTTTATTATTTTTAATTTTATGTGCATGGGCATATTGCCTGCATGTATGTAAGTGCATCCATGTCGTGCAATGCCATTGGAGATCAGAAGAGGATGTTGGATTCTCGGAGTTATTGATGGTTGTTAGCTTCCATATGGGTGCTGGGAATTGAACCCAGGTCCTCTGCAAGAACGGCCAGTGCTCTTGGTCACTGAGCCATATCTCCAGTCCCCTAAAGTACTCTTTAAATATAACTACGTATAGGCTAGGTTCTCCAAATAGAATCCCCACATGTCTTTTTTTGAAGAGGGCCTCGCTTTGGAAATGGCTTCCAAGTGCTCTTTGCTGCTGCTGAAGGTGTATTGATAAGTCTCTCTTCACTCCTTGTCTGGCCATGCATTGTCTGTTGTTATCCAAGAGAGCTGCAGGGAAGTTGACGAAGTCATACTCTTTGCTTCATGCTACCACAGTTGGGTTCTTTGCTTTTGGAAGAGGTGGATGGAATTAAGATGGTTAATGTATATGATGAAATCTCCTTTTAATAGCAGCCCCCCCCCCCCCCCCCATAAATCTCAGGGACTTCTTGAAGATTTCTATGTAGCAGGGTCTGGCAACTCTTAAAGACATCTCCCCTTCTTTGTGTCAGAGGTTGATGTTGGGTCTTTCTCAAATACTGTTCACTTTGTTTATTGATTCAGAGTCTCTTGGTGAACCCAGAGCTTGCTATTTGGCTAATCTAGCTGGCAGCTTGCTCCATGTTCTTTGTCTCTGTCTCTGTCTCCTGAGGGCTGGGATCATAGGTGGGTAAGTCTGGTGAACTTGGTGCTGGGAATCCAAACTCTACTCTTTGTGTGTGGCCAGCAAGCACTTTTCCACTAAGCTATCCCCTTAGCCTCAGGAGCCTCTCCTATGGTCATGTGACGACCACGGCCGTGAAAGCTGCAGACAGCTCAGAGGGCTGAGGAGACTGTTGCCTCTCACAAAGCTGGATTTTGTTCTAGAGGACAACTCTGCTCACTTTTAATTTTTTTGTTACTCAGCTACCAGTTTATTTTTAATATATTCTAGGTTCATTTGGCAGACAGTTAAATGTACATATTTATGAGGTGTGACATTTCATTGAATATATACAAGGTATATTGATGAGATCAAGGTGATTGGTGTATCTATCACCTTGGAGGTTAATCATTTGTTTAGGTTGAAAACATTTGAAATCCCCCTACTAGGTGTTTTGTTTCCACAAGGAGAGTTATTTAATTATAATTTTCTTTTCTTTTCTTCAGAAGGATTAAGCAGGACCCTCTCAGTGAACAGCTCTTCCTTGCATATGAGGTGACTAAGCACAGACTTTCACTCTAGACTCTGTTCAAATCTTCCCTCCACCATTGACCAATTACATCATCTTGGGCAAGTTCCCTAACTTCTCTGTGCCTCAAAATCCTTATGTCTTCTCTGGGAAGGATAATAATGCACATTTCATAGCATTACTCTGAGGGTACAATGGAATGATCTATGTAAAGTCCTTAGAACCCCACCTACATAGCAAGCACTCAATGTATGCTACAAATTCCAGAAACTCCCATGATTGTCAAGTCCATCTTGGTTAATGGTCCAAGAATCCTTTTGGTTTTCCTGTCTCAGATGCTCTTGTCTGTCATTAACTACTTTCTCTTGTTTGTATCCAAGCTCCCCTTGTCCTTCAGGGATGGGGACAGGGAGGAAATCCCGGTACATAGAGTCATCAGAGCCTTATGTGCTCCTGCAGTCACAGAGCAGGGTTCCTGTAGAAGGGGACATGTGGTCTTTCTGTAGTTCAGCTCAGCTCTTCATGAAGTGGAGACAAGTATTCAGACCTGGTGGCCCTTTGGAAAGAGGATCCCCCAAATTCTAGCAGGTAATAGTAGTCGGTTCTTAGTAGATGGTAATACAGTTACACATAGTGATGCTGATTGTCTTGCTAACTTCCTCCTTTGAACTGTGCCAGTAATTGTTGATTCTACCATCTATGTGGACATTCATCAACCTTATAGTGCTTTGTATTTCTCCTTTTCTTTTCTTTTCTTTTTTTTTCTTCTCTTCTTTCCCTTCTCCCTTCTTTACAACTCTCCCCTCTTCCCCTCTCCTCCCCTTTCTCCCTTCCCCTCCTTCCCTTCTTCCTGTCTCTTTCTCCCCTTTTCTTCCTCTAACCCCCTCCTTCCATCCTGCATGCCTAGAATGATTATCAGATTCCTATAACCATCATAGCGTCCTGCTCTCTGCATTGTGTTTCCTGGCAGAACCCACACAGACATTTTGCTTTGATAGAAGTTCAGTGACCTCCCTCCATGCCAGGGGTTTGGCGAAGTAGTTCTAGAAGTTTACTATCTATTTTTTAAAGATTTACTTTATTTTTAGTTATGTATACATCTGTGTGTAGGTTTGTGCATGTGAATGCAGGTGCCTCTGGAAGCCAGAAGAGGGCATTGGATTTCCTGGAACTGGAATTCAGGCAGCTGGGAGTCATGCAATGTGGGTGCTGGGAACCAAACTCTGGTCTTCTGCAGGAGAATGTGCTCTTCACTGCTGAGCCATCTCTCTAGACCAAAGCAGGGTCTTACCATATAGTCTAGGCTGGACTCGAACTCTTGATCTTCCTGCTTTTATCTTCTGAGTGCTGGGATTTTAGGTCTTTGCCACCAAGTGTGCTTGTCGCTGGCTTTTACCTGGGGTACAGTGGCCTGGTGGCTGACAGAGAAATCTCTCATTGGTGTTTCTATCATGAAATGATACCTCTAGGTGGTGAACTCTTTCACCTACCTTTGGACTTTAAACAACTGCCTGATTAACCAGTTGTGAGGTTGACACTAACTCATGGGACTAGAGCTGGGTCAGAGCAGATAAAAAGGCTCATTCTCAGAACCATCTTGATGATCACTGTGAACTTTCTCTTCTTCCTTTTCTTCTCTGTGAAAACATGTGCTTTGCCTTTGTGTTCCAAGAACTATCTCAACGGCCCTGTGTCCTGGACATTTCCTCAGTTGAGATAAAGCCTGGGTGTTGGCTCTAGGGAAGAGAAAGGTACAGTGGAAAGAAGATTAGATCAGCCGGAGGACTTCCTTGGCAAGGATACCAACCCCCGTGGCCATGGGCTGGAAACGAGGCTGCCTTGGGCAGATGAAGACCACATCTCCTTTGACAACCCTCCTCTCCTAGGTCTTTGAAGAGTGCAGGGGCTACTGCATCTGAAAAGAGGGGCTGGAGCCCAAGGCACCCTGGCCGTGGGGCTGGATGGCTGAGGCTTTGGCTGGAAAAGCAACTGGTCTTGCACGAAAGTCCAGAGTTTGAGATTCTGGTCTTGGTCAGTCCGAGACCACTCAGTCCATGAACTTAGTGTGTCACTCAGTTTCTTTGCATGCCAGTTTTCTGCCTAGAAATTAAGTTTAGCACATCAGTGGTTTAAAAATTTGTTTCACAAGTTTGTTGGTTAAATGTGTAGTATAATGGAAATGCTGTCATTTCTCCCTCTCTCTAAAGAATCACATGCTTAGCTTCAAACAGATGAACAGAGCATCTCTATGTGAAGGGATTTGGACCAGCAGGGGGCTGGGCTGCGGCTCTTCTCTGCCATCCCTGTTGCTACCCATGTTTCCTGAGATACAACATAAAAATATGGCTTCCTATAGAAAGTGTGGGGGCAGTGGTTACACCTTGTCTGTTTTAGCAATTCTTTCCATGCCAGCTGTGACAGGAGACCAGCATGGGTGTTCAGGGGTGAGAATGATGACCTCACTGTAGACCAGTCAGAGTGGACACCGGTCAGTGTGTCCTGCTTGGATGTTAGTTCTGCTTTTGTAGGAGAGTCAGTTGTGAGACACCCAGCATCATTTGTATCAGTATTTGGGACCATTATTTTGAAAAATTTCCAAACCTCATATGTATATTCACATTCTATTCCCAAGAAAATGAACAAATGATTCTAAACCAAAGCATTAAAACCTGGGTGGGTTAGTGGTCTCCAGAGGAAAGAGCAGAGTGAGAAGGGGCTTGTGTTTGCTTTGAGCACATTAAAGGCACCCAGAGTATGATGAAGTACTATCTCGGGGTAGATTCTACACTTAATACGACACGAAACAGCCAGTATTTGTTTCTAGGCATGTTTAACAAATGAGCACAAGTTGGAGGCTTCAGAAAATCTCCAACAAGAGGAAACATGTTCTCTCACAGTATGGAGGTCAGAGTCAGAACCCAGGCCCAGGCAGGGCCACACGAACTCTGAAAGCTCTGCCGGAGGATCCTTCTTCTCTTCCAGCTTGCAGAGGCTCCGGGTGATCCTGAGTTTGCAGGTGGATCATGTCTCTCCCACCTCTACCTCTGTATGCATGGAGACTTTCCCTCTCCTCTGTGTTTCTTCCTAGAGTCTCTTGTAAGGATATTTACCAATGGCTTTAGGGTCATTTGGAACACCCAGGAGGACTTAATCTCAAGATCTCTAACATGATTCTATCTGCAAAGACTCTTGTTTCCAAGGTTGATTTCACAGGTTCTGAGGGTTAGAATGTAGAACAATGTTTTGGGCATTCATTATTCAGTCCATTCTAAAGTATTATTAGCCTCAGTGTAGAAGTGAGTAATGGGAGTAATGGCCACATACATGGTTGGTGGGTAGCCAGTGGCCAAGCTAGTCTAGGACGTCCCCTTTGGGCGACTTTATGCGCCGCCTGTTGCAGAGACTCATGGAGTATCTAGAGAGCTGGAGGGACAGGCCAATGTGGTCATCAGGGAACCACTTTGTAAGACATGCCTTCCCTGTGAAGAGTGATCAAGGTCTGCCTATGAGAGGTAGTTATAGATAATCAGGCACAGAACTTCTGGGGTGTTCTGAATTAATCTGCATTCCCTGATACCTATAATATAGTGAATAACATGTTAGAAAAGTGGAACTGGATGCCTGTAAGTTTATATTCTCATCTGTCCCTGTATCTTTATAAGGTTGAAAGCTTATAGCTAGTAGTTCTTCATAGATTCTCCAGCAAAGGCTATAAAAGAAAGACTCAGGTTCTTCCCGTGATTCTCCCACGATGCTTCTGTGCTGTGTCTATCAGAGGGGTCCTATCTGAAGGAAGGATGAAATGATTATAAATTTATTTCCAAGCCCCTTGCAGCCCTAGGGTTTTAGGAAAAAGATGGAATCCCATTTGATGTCCACGATATGTAAGCACGTATTGTGACTTGACTGAGGAGAACGTGAAATCGAAGACAATCATGCTTTTTGAGTTGGATTAGAGCAAGAAACATCTTGCTTAAACTCCAGTTAGAAGAGTGGAAGTTAGACAGGCATCCCTTTGTGATGGTGGGATGTCTTTCATGGGAACAGAGGCTGAGACAAACTTCTCAGAGGAGGATTTGGGAAGTCGAAGGACTGTGGGATAGACAGGACAGGGATTAAGGGTAATGAAGTATTTTTGATCTAGGGAAGACTTTTCAAGCCATTGCAACCCTTAAACATTGTAGTGGATGACTTAGCAAGAAGTAATTCCATGTTATCTGTGGCTTAAGTCAACAGGAGTCTGAAACTACTAAGTGGAAAATTCTAGAAATAAATAATTCATAGGTTTTAAATTACATGCCATTCTGATATATATATATATATATATATATATATATATATATATTTAAGGCAATATAAAACTATTTATTGACCATTGTTTACCATTATTTGCAATAAAGTAAACAATATACAGCTGGATCACATTATGATAGTATGAAGTTATTTTCCTTGCTGTTGTTGAACCATTAACCCAAAACACTGACAAGATTAATCCTACCAGTGAGGAACGAGTGAAGGTTAAGAAAAAGCAGGCAGTCTACAATTTATATTACTGTTTTTTCCCTCATTCATGTCAGTTGTCCTAAATTGTCAGCATCTCTAACCATAACTAAATTTCCATGAGTGATGGTAGTCCATGAACCATAACCTTTTGATACACAGACTTCAACTTTCTGTAAAGGAATGCTCACCAGAGGAGCCTTCACACATCCATGTAAGTTTTACTAGCTAATTCAAACAAACCACTGCTTGTCCAGTTCCCTTGTCTTCATGGAAGAGGTGGGTTAGTAGTAACGAAGTTTGAAAAAACTACTGCAGTTATGTGATAATATACACGGATTCTGATGTGGCAGCTTTTAAAAATTGCTCAACCCAAACTGTCTAACTAAGTACATCATCATCTATTTAATTTAAAAGGTTGTGGCTTCAGGAAGATTTTAACTGAACTTGTGATTGTTCACAATGATAGAATCTCATCAACATGTGTGCTATCCATAGTTTTTACTTTGGTGAATTATTAGAAAAAAACAAAACAAAAACAGGGGCTGGAGAGATGGCTCACCAGTTAAGAGCATTGGCTGCTCTTGCAGAGGACCTGGGTTCAATTCCAAGCACCCACATGGAGGCTAGCAACCATCTATAATTCCAGTTCTAGGGGATCCAATGCCTTCTTCTGACCCCGTGGGCATTGCATGACATGGGTGCGCTTACACGCATGCATGCAATACACTCATATACATGAAATAAAAATAATAAATAAACTGTAAAAAACCCCAAAGCCAAACCAGTCATGTTAAGTATTTATGCATATGCATACATAGAAACAAAACCAAAATGGTTCTTTTGCATCCCAGTTAAAGATAAGTTCTGATTGAGTAATGGCTGGACAATTTCCCCAACCTGGGTAGAAAAAGCTACTCTTTAATGCAGAGGAAATTCACCACGACATGAAATTTCTTCTTATTTAAGGAAGCAGCCATAGAAAGCTTTTACTCATTTTAAGTAACCAGTGTATTCTAATACAACCTCTCCCAAAGCCCCAACAACTATCAATATTTTCGAAACTGACATATCAAACCCAACTTTCATTAGCGTGTTTACTTTTTTCACATTAGGAATTCAAAACCCAAGATCCAGACTTTATATATGTATAAATCTATATAGATATTGCTAACAGTTATTGAGCTTCATCTTCTGGACAAGAATGCCAAGTTCAGTTTCTCTTCATAGAAAGCAACTCCAATCTGAGACACTTCATATTGGCCTCGTTGCCTGGCACCACGTCCACTTCCCTTTCCAGACCGGCACTCTTCCTTCACTGCTGTCTGTGGCACCCATGATTCCGGAGACCAAGGCCCCTGGGGAAGCCTTTTGGGTTATCAGCAGCATCTTTTTTCTTTGTTCTTTTTTTTTTTTTTATGTGTATGAATGTACTGTCTGCATGTAGGTTGGTGCACCTGTGTCGTGCAATGCCGTGGAGGTCAGAAGAGGGTGTCAGATTCCCTTGGAACTGGAGTTAAAGATGGTTCTTAGCTGCCATGTGGGTGCTGGGTCCTCTGCAAGAGCAGTTGGCGCTCTTAACCGCTGAGCCATCTCTCCAGCCCCATCTCTTCTTATTTGACTTGCTATTATCAAATTCCTTGTCAGATAAAGATTTTCTTTTTGTACCATCTTTTTCTTTACCAGATTTTTGAGAATGAAGAAATGTTTCGATTAACTCCAGGACAATTTAAATTTTCTTTAGGCTCCCAGGTATTATCAGCATCTGTGAATCCGTCCACATCAGGAAATGCTTCACCTTCCCATTCACCTCACGCCCATCCAGCACGTTCTCTACCACAGATTCTTCAGGATCTGCCTCTTCAACTTTTTTACTCTTTCCATTCTGTTTTTTTTTCCCCTCATCTGTATTTAGCCTTTGAAGCAGAATGTGACTTGGGTACTACATTTCCATTCACAAGCCTTGATGAATTACAAGACCTAGGGAAGCTCAAGAGTTTTGCTCTCATACTTAACTTTGGAAAACAAGCCATGTAGGGGAATCCTCTAATCAAGTTGTTTCTGCTTACATACTTATTTCTAGGACTAGAACATGCAGAGTTAACTACAGGGGATGGAAACCTTAAAAAGATTCTAGAAGTTAAAACTCAAGCCATTCTAACAACTTTCTTCTCTCTTTTTTTGGTGTTTTCGAGACAGGGTTTCCTTGTAGCCCCAGCTTGTTCTGGAATTCACTCTGTAGACCAGGCTGGCCTTGAACTCACAAAGATCCACCTGCCTCTGCCTCCCAAGTGCTAGGATTAAAGACATGTGCCCAAACACCCACCGACAACTTTCTTTTAAACATGAAGATATAGCTCAGAACACTTTAGTGACAAATGACTTTGGTCTACTAAAGAATACATCTTGCCAGCTAAACACTTCAGAGCACAGTAGGTTACATATGTCCTAGAGCAAACATTCTACTATGAGCCATGGTGAAACTAGAAAAAGCATCACTAGCTTCACTTTATTGCCTAAGGTATCACAGTATCACTTGAAAGCAGAAGGAAAGCTTATCTTCCTCTTAAGTTATCATGACACAAAGGTTTTTAAAATGTTAACAAAAATAAATGAAAATCCTGGAAAATATATTATCAGAAGGAATGAAGGTAAGTAATGAACACGTGGTCGAGTGGTTCTTCCGGTGAAGTTCAGTCTACTTCCTCCATGCGTGAGGTGTCGTCATCTCCTTCAAGGGGTGGCATCTCCTCAGTTACAGCAGCACTGGTGTCATCAGCAGGGGGATCATCCTCATCAATGCCTAGACCAACTTTGACCAACCTGTAGATCCTGTTAGCATGTGTCCGGGGATCTTCCAGACTGAAGCCCGAAGACAGCAGTGCAGTTTCATAGAGCAGGATGACCAGATCTTTCACAGACTTGTCGTTCTTGTCAGCCTCTGCTTTTTGTCTTGGGGTCTCAATAATGGAGTGGTCAGGGTTTATCTCCAAGTGTTTCTTTGCGGCCATTTAACCCATTGTAGAGTTGTCTCTTAGGGCCTGAGCCTTCATGATTCTTTCCATATTTGCTGTCCACCCATACATAATTGTGACAATACAGCATGGGGATGTCACCAATATGTTTGACAGAATCACCTTTTCAACTTTTTTTTTCCCCAAGATGTCTTTCATGATTTTGCAGAGGTTTTCAAATTTTGTCTTTTTCTCATCCTGTTTCTTTTTCTCTTCTTCATCTTCTGGAAGTTCTAAGCCCTCTTTGGTGACTGGCACTAACACTTTGCTCTCAAATTCCTTCAGCTGATGGTTACAGTAGTCATCAATGTGGTCAATCATATAGATCACTTGTAAGCCATGCTTTCAGAGCCGTTCCACAAAGGCCGAGTTAGCCACTTGGTCCTTGGTCTCACCTGTGATAAAATAGATGTGTTTCTAGTTTTCCTTCACTCTGGTGCAATAATCCTTGAGAGAAATCATCTCATCCCCAGAAGCAGAGGTGTAGTATCGGCACAGTATCTCTGAAAGCTTCTTCTGGTTTTGAGAGTCTTCACAAATTCCAAGCTTGATATTTTTTGAGAACTGCTCATCAAACTTCTTGTAGTTCTATCTTCTGCTGGTTCAGTGAACAGTTCTAAGCATTTTTTAACCAACTTCTTTCTAATGACTTTTAAAATTTTGCTTTGCTGCAGCATTTCACAGGAAATATTTAGAGGAAGATCCTCAGAATCCACCACACCTCTAATGAAATTCAGATACTCAGGAATTAACTCCCCCCAGTTATACATGATGAAAACTCTGCGAACTTACAACTTATTGTTGTTCTTTTTCTTTTTCTTTTCAAATAGATCAAAAGGAGCATGTCTTGGGACAAAAAGAAGGGCTCAGAATTCCAATTGTCCTTCAACTTTTCAGTTTTCAATGCTTCACTGCCAAGTGTTCTCCCCAATTGTTGTTCAGGCTCTTGTAGAACTCTCCATATTCTTCACTAGTAATGTCGTCAGGATTTCTGGTCCAAATAGGCTTTGTTTTGTTGAGTTCTTCTTGGTCAATGTACTTTTCTTTACTCTTTCTTCTTCTTGTCACCATCCTTCTTTTCTTCTTCAGAACCAACATCTTCTATTTCAGATCTATCATCTGACTCCTTTTCTTCTTTTTCTTTCTCTTCCTCTTTCTCTTCCTTTTCTTCTGCCTCATCATCACTCAATTCTTTTTTTTTTTATTGGTGCTTTGTGCATTTCATACATCATTTTCCAATTCAGATCAGGCATATTTCCCTTTCCCTTCCCCCCTACCCCCACCCCATCCCAGATCATGCATTTTGCCATAACTGTCCTGCATCTTTCTCTCAGTTTTTTTTTTCATTTTTTAGCTATAAGTGATGATCCATGAGTACAAGCATCCTTCATAT
>VZQC01004414.1:6409797-6534797 GCA_009823505.1 Rhizomys pruinosus
AGGGGTGAATCATGAGACTATAGGAATATAGTCTGGACACCTGATTGATCAACATGCCTGTGCATACAAGCTTCTCCAACTGGACTATGGGAACCTTGGGTAGTTCAAAATTTGGACATAGATACTTGCAAAATGCACCAATTACTTAATTGTATGACATACTGAGTAACATCATTGTTATCTGCAAACAACTGTGTCATTGTATTGTAGAATCCCTTAAAAAAAAAAAGTTAAAAAAAAAAAACAATAGCGATTTGTAGGTGATGGGACTATGCATGTTTTCATTTTCTCCTTTTTTACTTTTCTTAACATGTTTAAATTGACTACAAGTGTGGTAATCCATTTTAGAAAGCTCTTTTGTTGAAGGGTGTAAAAGTGATGACTCTGATTGGCTAACAAGTTTTCTTCCAGGTGATGGTTAAGTAGATCCTCAAATATTTTCAAAGCAGACATGGGTTGTCTCTTCAGGGATAAGTACTTATTAACAGTCTTTTCTCAGTTAACTCAGTTCCACTCAGCCCCCCATGTGTCAGTGGAGGATGCCACCAAGCATGTTCTGTGGCCGGGACTCGCATCTGCTCCTCGCTTTTGCCAAATGACTGTGTTCTGAGCGAGCAACATGATGACGCTCACCTGCAGGAAATTCAGGCACGGCCACAGTGCTGGTCTGCAGGGGGCATGGGGGTGGTGGTGTGCAGAGAGATGAAATTTTCATGCTTCCACTCCAATGGGTGTGCCAGCCAACCAGGGACACTTGAACAATGCATGAAGAATAGCTGTTGTTCTCTGTCACCAGGGAGCATGCTCCAGCTGTTGGATAAGTCCCTGGCCAGGATGCTGTCACATTTGGCGGAGAACCCACAGTCAGGGTTTAGGACTTAACAACAGAGAAGATCTTGGCGGGAGTTTTTTCCGAGCTCAGTAGTGGGGCTCAAGATAGGGAAAAGAGGACGAAGAAAGTGGTACACAGGCGCGCGCGCGCGTGCACACACACACACACACACACATGCACACGTACACACACGCATGAGCACACACACATGCACACAATTGAGGTGTGCACACGCACACTGAGCACCAGCCGGACAGGAACACTCCCTGAAGTGCATTTCTGTCACATCTGTTTTCATCTTGCAGAGCAGAGGGTGAGACCTTGTTTTGCTGTTAGTAAGTAGTAGTGTCCTCAGATTAGAAAAAGAAACCTTGTTTCATAAAGTGGTTGCAAATTTTACTTTAATTTTTGTGCAAATAATATTGTTTTATCCATTTCTGAAAGTAAGTGTTCTTTTAAAAGTGTAAAAGTGTATCAATTTTAGGAAAAACAGGGTCACTTAAAATGTAATCAGTAATACAGTCAGAATGTAGAAATGGCAAAAATCTTTAAAGTATGTTTCAGATGACTATAATAAATAGGCCCTATTCCCAGGTCCTTCTTTCCTCCCTTCCTTCCTCCTTCCCTCGCTCCCTTCCTCCTTCCCTCCCTCCCTCCCTCCCTCCCTCCTCCCTCCCTCCCTCCCTCCCTCCCTCCTTCCTTCCTTCCTTCCCTACCTCCCTCTTCTGTTCCCTCCTTCCTTTCCTCCCTCTCCCTCCCTTTCCACCAATCTGTTTCTCTGAAAAAAACTGAAAAATCTGTTTGTCCCTCTGTCTCTCTCTTACACACACACACACACACACACACACACACACACACTCCACACATGGTCTTTCTACAAAGCTCAATCTGGCCTCAAACTCAGGATTTTCCTGTCGCACCCTGTGTTGGGATTATAGGTGTGCGCCAGCATACCCAGCCCCTCTATCTTCTTCAAACACCTTTTTTTTTTTTTTGGTGTTTTCGAGACAGGGTCTCCCTGTAGCCCTAGCTGTCCTGGAACTCTGTAGACCAGGCTGGCCTCTGCCTCCCAAGTGCTAGGATTACTGGCCTGCGCCACCACGCCTGGCTCAACTTTCAAGTGAGTGGTTCAGTACTCTGTCATTGGGAGGCTTTGGTGGCCATGTTCTGGGTGGAGAGGGAAACATTGATGCAGGTCCCGTCTGGGAGTGCCAGGGGAAGGGGGAGGTGGAACTAAAAGGAGAGGAAAGGGGCACCTGCAGAAGCCACGAAGATCTTACTTTCAGATGGAAAAATTGTGGAGGGGCAGAGGCACTCTGGACGGAGGTGGGCTGCTCGAGTGCTGGTGGCACGGCTCTAGACAGACCCCTTGCTTGTTTGGGGCTTGGATCTCCCACCTGGAGGAGAAGGGATGGGTTATTTGGGTTGTGGAAACTCTCTTCGAGATTAGGGTCTCTCTCACCTTTTGTCCTCTTGGCTTTTTGCCAGTGGACTCCCCCGCAGGCCGGTAGATGGCAGTAGAGGCTTTTAGATTCAGATGTTTGGGCAGCTGATTCTGTGGTCCTTCATCTTCCTGCCCTGGGTCTGGAGGGCCTGCATGACAGCTGCTGCCTGAATTTTCTCCTCTGTGACCCCAGCAAGAAACAAAATTTAAAGGAACGGCATTACCTAGGAGTCTGAGGCCCAGCTTGGGCACAGCGTACTCAACTGGTCTCAGAGCTCCGCTTGCTTTCTTCTTCTGGGGTCAGACCTCACCTGTTTTTAGTATTTTGGCACATTGGTGAATGAGCTAGAAGCATGGGAAATGTATTATAGGACTTCAAGGGTCAAAGAGGCACCAGCACCGTCTATGGGCAAAGCCAGCTTCTAGGAGAGATACTACAGTTTTAAAAAGGCATCCATAAGTGTTGACTCGTTGTATTTTTCCAACAGCCATTTGGCTTGTTGGAAGTCGAAGTCAGTTTCATTTGTTGGATTAGGCGAAGAGAGACTTGGGCAGAAACGAAGCTGATCATCTCTTTACAGGGTCAGCTTTCTTGACCATTCATACCTTCTTCCTGTTGAGGAAAGCCGATTAACAGAAATGTCCCACATTCAGATGCCATCGGTATTTGGTAGAATCACACGTTTGAGAAGTCATCTTTACTTTGTGTCAGGAACTTGACCATTTCACCATATCATGGGAACACAGAGCTGGACACAGAATCTTACACACTGGTTTATATATCCTGAGAACTGTTTTAATTACTTTAAAAGTAATTCCTCCTGACTGCCCTCTCAGGTAGCTATTTGCTTTAACCAAATTTGCAGGTGAGAAAACTGAGTAAGGAGGAATGTAATGTTAGCATATTCAGATCTCACAGCCGGATCCAAAGGCAGGCCGTGGTGTTCTTTCTCCTTTTAAGAGAAATTTTATTGACATATACTTCATATTTCTTACAATTCATTTATTTATAATATACAATTTAATGACTTTAAGTGTACTTAACAGAGATATTCGAACATTATCACAGTTAATTTGAGCATAATTTTCATCATCCTCTAAATAAAGACTAGTCATTACCAGAGAGAGAGAGACAGAGGGAGAGAGAGAGAGAGAGAGAGAGAGAGAGAGAGAGAGAGATTTTTGGTATAGGGCTTAAGTTATTTTTTCTGCTTCTAATAAGGTTGTGGATTATTTAATCAACTACTTCTGAAAATTAAAGTAATGTTCACAGTGTTCCTAGAAGGGATACTCAGAGCCAGTATTCTGGGGGATGTTATCAGCCTATGACCCCTTTCATTCCCTGGGGAATGTGAAGATGGTTGTGTGTCAGGGGTTATAGGTGCAGTCTGGTCCAAACAGGCAGGTCAAAAGCCTCATGGACAGCTATTAGGAAACTCAGCAGATTTCAGTCTTGTTCTCAGGGTCAGCTTAGTGTGAAGCACACACTGAGTCAGCAGCAAAGTTTATCCTGAATATAAGAGACTTGAGACTCACAGAAACAGCAGAAGCACCAAAGAGCTGCAGCTGGGATTTCGGAGGACCCTCACACAGCATCCTTTCAGCTTCTCAGGGCTTATGGTGTCGATGGAGAGCCCCGACAGCAGGCTGCAAACCTAGCTGCTGGAAGAACCCTGAAGGCTGCATGGAAGAAATGCTAAGAAAAGCTTCCCTTTCGTAGCACCCTAGCAATGGTAGCTAGGGGCCAATTATGGAATGCCTTCTCAGAGCCAGGAGATCTGCTATGTTTTTTTTTTTTTCACTTAAATCTAACGCTAAGCCTGCCAGGGCTACATTCTTACCTCCACATTAGGGACTAGAATCAGAAGAGGGGAGGGTGGCAAGGCTGGAAGGCTAACCACAGTGACTGTCTTAGTTTGCTTTGTCAGGAACTACCTTGGTCTTAAGACTGGAATTCCATACCCAGCCACCACCTGAGTCTTGGGCAATGTGGGCTGCTGGGCAATATACCATGTATGCCTTCTGTAGTGTCACAGGGGGCTGCGACACTTAGGCAGACACATGGTCTGGGCTCCCTATAAGCCCCTTTTGGGGGTCCAGTGTTCTTCCTTCCCTGTCCCCACGTGGCTGCTCCTTCCTACAGCTTGGAGCCTTGTCTCCACCCAGCTGTTTCCTACCTCCTCTCTTGCCTGCTTTCTCCATAGGTAGTTGCTCTTGTTTTTGAACTAGGCTCCTTACTGTTCATCTGTCTGGACTTCCCCCAGGCACCCAAACCATGGATGACTACACAGATCTGGAGGCTTGGGCTTCAGTTTGAACTAAGGCCGTCCTGGCTATGCCCCAAGGAAGCCCCTTCACCTCACTAGAGCCTTTGCTTCCTCATTTGAGATCTGGATGTCAACTATGCTCACTTCTGAATAAGGTGTTTAGCTTAATTTATATGCAAGGTGTGAACATGGCTTGTAAATCCAAGGGGCTGCCCATGAGGGTGTCATTTCTGTTTGCTGGGGGCTTTTGTCTTCTGCCTCCTCAGGAACAATGCATGAGTTCAGTGGCTGTGAGGAGTTGTATAGGAGTTTTGGAGCCTGCTGGCTTGGGGGCTTGTGGACTGTGTGCTTGGGCTTTTTCTTGGCATTTTGCATATTTAAAAATTGGGTTTGCTGGGCTGGAGAGATGGCTTAGTGGTTATGAGTCCACAGGACCCACGTTCAGTTCTCAGCAACCACACTAGGCAGCTCACAGCTACCTGGGGCTCTGACTCCAGGGGCTTTAACAGCCTCTTCTGTCCTCTGCAGGGACCTGCACACATGTGCCATACACTCACATAAATCTTAAAAAAAAAAAAAGATTTATTGCAGTCATATGAGAAGACTTAATCTTGTGTCTGGACTAGCTTCAAACTTGACAACAGGGGCTAGACCCATGTGTCTTCAAGTTGGCACCTAAATTCAGCACTTGGGAAACTGGCTCAAGTGTTAGTCTGGGCGTGGTGGCGCATGCCTTTAATCCCATCACTCAGGAGGGAGACACAGGTGGACTTCTGTGAGTTCAAGGCCAGCCTGATCTACAGAGCAAGTTCCGGGCCAGCTGGGGCTACAGGGAGACCCTGTCTTAAAAATACCACCCCCCCAAACAAAGAATTTGTGAGATGAATGAATCAATAGGGCATAATACATGCCAAATAAAGGATAGGGGATACCTTAGAGTTCAAAGTAGAATTGCTTCGCAACAATAACCACATTCAGTGCAATCAAGCTGACATCTGAACAACCATGGTGACCCTTTCTCACATGGTGGCTTGAGAAGAAATACACTAAGCATACAGAGCACAGCACTTCCGTGGCTCCTGTGTCTTTTCATTTCTAATTCTTTCACTCTCTACGATGTCTTTGCTATGGCTATTTCCATATTAACCCTATTGGGCTTACCACTTGTCGGTGAGTACAGAGGACCCACGTTCTGGCCATTTTTGTCACATCTATTTGAGAAGCATTTAAACAGGTCGTTGCTCCCTGTCCAAGGCTGGCCATCTTGGCTATTTTCCATTGCCTGTATTCTTCATCCTGTTGCTGGTTGGTCCTTACTTAGCCTGCTTTGTGTCTGCTTTCCTTCCAGACCTCTTCCACTGGGAGGCCGGCGGCTCCCCTCTGGGTTTCTTCATCTGCACCCCTTCCTTTGGTAACCCCCTTCACTCCTTTGCTCTAATAACTTGATCCTGTGACTCCCCAGTTTGTGTCTCTTGTCTAAATTTCTCTCTTGAACTTATACATCCAGTTGCCCACAGGGCACCTTCACTTGTATTTTGTCAGCTACTGACATTTGAAGTATCTCATGCTGTGTGTTCAGACCCAGGCCTTGCAGGTCTCTCTGTGCAGCTCCTCGTGGGCTGGCCTTCTCTCAGCTGAGGAACACACCATCCTTTTAACTGGTTGGACCTCAAACACTGGATTCTGTCTCTGACATTCACTTGTAATCTCCATAAACCCCTGAGTTCAACTTTAAAATACTGTATTTCCTTGATACTAAAATGTAGTAGATTACATCACATTTTAAGATCTCCAAATTAGGAGTGTGTGCCACAGACAGTCAAGGGGACATCACACCAAACATTTGGCCATCTCCCTGCTGACCACTGTTAACAGTGGTCGCTCACCATCGTTTTTCACCTGCATGACTGTCTCGAGCTGTGTTTCCCCTTATAATCTGTTGTCTATTCTCCAATGGCAGGTACAGTGAGTCTTTTAAAGCAGTAATGTCCCATGTCATTCAGAGAACTCGTGGCCATCAGGGTCACATGGGACCCTGATCCTTCCTCCTCTGCTCTCATTCCAATACTGTTTCTCCTGCTTTCTTCTCATAACACACGATATGGCTTCCAGCTTGTTTCCATCCTTGCTCTTTTGCAGCACCTGTTCTTGCTCCTTACTACACTCTTCCCTCTGCTATGCACTCAGTTAGCCTTCAACCTCTTATAGGTTTTGTTCAAACATCAGCTTACCAATGACAAACTTGGCTCTAATAAAAATGGTGCCTGACTCCTTATCCCAGAACTTATCTCTTATGTTTTTCTTTCTTTAGCACTTACCACACCACAGTGGGCTTCACCATTTACTTGTAAACACTTGTCTTCTATGACAAGAACATAAAAATCCTTCCCTAGGATAAGGATTTTTGTCTGTTTTATTTACCAATGTATACTGAGCTCTTAGAGTAGTGATTCAGAAGTATTTGCTGAGGGCATCAATGACTTTGTAGATTCAACAAATGCAGCAGAACTCATGGAGTGCATGCAGCCTCATCAGAGATACTAGTTGATTTGGGTAACTACAACAAACATTTTCCTGTGCTTCCTTCCAAATCAGGCTTGCACAGCTGAAGCTGTGATTGAAAGCAGTGGCAGGGAAAGGGCTCAGGAGGATGGCTGATGAAAAACGGTGAAGTCAGCATGTTTGGCAAGCTTAGGTAAGTCAGAAGCTGGGCGGCCATGTGTGACTTCCATTAATCGTCTTCTTTACACAACATCAACTTCAGTGACAACTTTCGTCTGGACCTCCTGGCTCTAGTACCATGATGTATGGCTTACAGATAAGAGCCCCAAAGATGGATGCTCTTGTCCCGGCTCATAATGAAGAGAGGATGAGTCATGCAAACCTTCATTGACTGTGGCTTCTTAAGCCTTAGCTTGGTGACTCTTGTAAGAAGAGACTCGCGTGTGGCTTTGTGACCGGCGGTTGCATGGTATGATTCTTTGAGAGGCTGACTGAACAGTGGATAGATGGAGGCAGTTATTAGATCTGGCATGATGAGGTTCAGACCCCTTCCGTCAGCATTGTATTTCTCCCTCTGCATTCCCTCCCACCTCACAGGGCCTCCAGATGACCGTGTGGTCCTATGGAGAGAGTTGAAGACTGGATTTAAGAGTCTCGTTTTGTCATGTCTTATAATTTCAGGTGAATTGTTGATTCTCTGTGTCTTTTCTCATCATCTAGGAAGTGATGGCTCCTCACAGTTGTGCAGCAAGTTTGCCTTCATGAACAGCTTTAATGCTTGCCATACACATATGCTCCTCTCAATTCCTAAAGATGGAAGAAGATACTATTGTAGTTTGTAGATAATTACACTCCTAGAACTCTGAGAAGTCAGACTATATATTTTCCCAACATTATTTGGCTTTTACGCTTTCTCCCCTTTCAGAGATTTTGAGTCTACTGGGACTCAAGCCTAACACATTGACAATGAAGTACAGTAATGAATGAGAGCAACCACAAGGAGGGATTTTTAGAATCAGAAAATAGAAGAAGGGAATAAGATGATGGTTGCCAGAAGAACTGACTGCCATGTTATGTTGTCCATTCATTCATCTTTGTAGTGCTATGAACCATTCTATATATTTGAAGTTCATAAGATTTGGTGCCTGGATCTTGAAATACATTTGCGGTGTCTGTAAACATTTTCAAATCCTGTAAAAAGCTCACCATCCCACATGGTCTTCATGGCACTCTGTGAGCAAACTCTAGTGTGCATTATCATCCTCAGAAAAGGACATGCTGCTGTTCAGGCTGTTTCTCCCGTTTGGAATACCCTTCCCTTAACTGGCTAAAATCTGCCTGCTGGTCCCTTTTAAAGATGAACTCATGTGTCACCCCTAGAAAGATAGTGAGAACTGAATCCAGGGTATTGTATATGGTAGACAAATGCTTACCACTGAACTGAACCTCCAGGCCACATGTGGTGCCTCCCTCACCTCATGTCAACATTTCAAACTCTGTAGACAGTATCAGACATTTGAACTCCCTTTGAGCATTGGTTCATGTCCCTGTCTCCCTCTAGCAGGTGTCTTGAAGATGGCTACCATATCTTTTCAACTCTAATTCTTTTCACTCCTTGCTATCGCTTTGCCATGGTTATTTTCACATTAACCCTATTGGGCTTACCACTTGTCAGTGAGTACAGAGGACCCAAGTTCTGTTCATGCATGTCTATTGTGTCCATCCAAAGTGGAAAGATAGAAACGATTCAGAGAGAGGCATTACTGATACCTTTAAATACTTTATTTTTGTTATAAACTTAAAACAGAATTTGTCTAAACTGAAATAATGTGACTTTATTCATTTTAATAAAGATATATCTCACCCTATTTTAATGCTTTTAAGATTGGGACACATTTAAAAATGATATGACACTGTTACTAATTAAAGTGTTTACTCCCAAATTTGATATTAAATGAGCAAAGAGTCTTAAAATGGATAGAAGAAATTGAAGAAATTTCTAGAATTGAAGAAATACTATACATTTGCATCTGTATTGTCTTTTCTGAAAGTATATGTTTTATTTTCTCTAATGTGTGTATGTGCATGCATAGACAGATGGACAGACAAACATGCACACTGCAATGTGCTTTGACCATACAATATCATATTGTGCGTATTTTCCCATGAGAGTAAATGGTTATTTCATGCATTATCTTTCATGACTGCTTGCTAGCCTCATTTGCAGATGAACCACATATTCTTTGATTATAGTCATTGGTCCTTTGGGTTTTTCCTGTTTTTTTTTTTTTTTTTTTTTTTTTTTTTTTTTTTTTTTTTTTNTTTGAGACAGGGTCTCCCTTTTAATCCCAGCTGGTCTGGAGCTTGCTCTGTAGACCAGGCTGGCCTTGAACTCACAGAGATCCACCTGGCTCTGCCCCTGGGATTAAAGGCGGGCACCACCATGCCCGGCCCCCTGTATTTTTTTCCCACCCTGTATAATTCTGTAATGGACAGCAATAGGTATATACCCGATTATCACCATGCACTAAATCTCAGGGGCAGCATCATTAATTAAAGATGAACACCTTTCCAGTGGCCAGTCCAAGACCATCCGTCTATGCAGCTCCTCATAGTTTTTCAGCCCTACTTCCTCTTGGCATAATATTCACAGAACAAGGTATGGTTGGGTATCATTTAGAGACACCAGCGCTGGCAAGCACACTGTTTTACTCCATAGGCTTTCCAACGTTCACTTTGGCCTTTTTTTTGTGCATTTCCTCATTCTCAGATGTTTGTCGTATAGCCAGGACCATCAGGCTAACAACAAGGGGATAATTTGTATGCTGTGAAAACACCCCTGTGTTGTTGCTGTGCTGCTTTTGGAGTGAAATGATGACCAAGACTCAGTTCTTACTTCCAAGAAGCTCAGAGACTACCCAGGGCCTCAGAGTGGCAAATACAGGAGTTAATAAGGCACCACAGTTGTTTCACTGGATTAACAGGTTACAGTGAGGGCAAAGGGAGGGAGAATCCATTGCAGATGAAAGATGGCCCATTGTCTTCAGGAAAGTCGCAGAGTGAGCCTTGAGTTGCAGGGGAGAGCGTAACGAAATACAGTAGATGCTTAAATTTGGTTTTCTTCCTCCTTTCTTCTCGGCCAGTTCCAACACTCTTTTATGATTTTTACTGAAGACTCGTGCCTGCTGCTCCATGAAAGACACCTGTATGCTCTCTATCGTATTAGCAGGAGGCCTACAGGAATGTTGACCAGTAGATGTCCTTTTGGACTATCAATGAGAGCCAACCCAAGCAAGTCTCAGAAGCAGGGCTGATACTCATTAGAAATGGCTCCTTATAGGATGACAAGGTTGCTCTCGTCTTAAAATGATTTAGCTTTGCTTAGAAGGCACACACACTCAGAGTAACCTTCTGGAGAGTGCCCCTGAGGTGCCAGGGCATATGTGAGCATTAGTCTGAACAGCTGAATGAGCCAGGACCAGGAATGGTACACAGTACTTTACGAGGGCATTGATAAGACCTTCTTTATACAGAGGTCATTTATCTATGGGACAGACATCTGAGAATCAGGCAATGGACAAAAAAGAGGCCATAGTCAGTCTCCGAAAGCCTATGGAATAGGATAGTGTGCTTTCTGGTGCTTGTGCAGATTTTCATTCTTAAGAGGATCCCAGCACACAGGAGGCAGAGGCAGGTGGATCTCTGTGAGTTCCAGTCCAGCTGGGACTAAAGGGAGACCCTCCCTGTCTTGAAAATACTAAAAAAAAAAAAAAAAAGCAGTTCTAACTCTGCAATCTCATTTCTCAGGACACTGAAGATCAGATACTGAAACTCAAAAGTATAAAGAAAAAGGCCCTAGGGCTGGAGAGATGGCTCAGTGCTGACTGCTCTTGCAAAGGACCCGGGTTCAATTCCCAGCACCCACATGGTGGCTAAGAACCGTCTGTAACTCTAGTTCCAGGGGAATCTGACACCCTCTTTTGACCTCCGCAGCATTCCACGACATGAGCACACTTACCTAAATGCAGACAAAACACCATGCATATAAAATAAAAAAAAAAAAAGAAAAAGGCCCTGTAAGGTCAGCCAGGCAAGCTTCATTGAACCCAGATATCACAGATAGCAACAATGTGGGGAAGACTCAGGAAGTGGGACCCTCCTGACACTTCGAGAAAGGATACTGGTATCTGATAGCCTGGGAATTACAGTGCAATGAATGATGATGGTCCAAGACTAAAATATGTTTAGTAGTCTCAATTTATACAGCCAACATATGCAAGATGTATTTCCTTCCATCATAGGTAAGAGATTTAAGACACGTTTTTTTTTTTTTTGAACATAGAATCCATCCTGCCTGGCTTGAAATACATTTTTTTGGTCTTTTTGAAACAGGGTCTCCCTATAGTTCTAGCTGTCCTGGATCTCACCAGGTAGCCAGGCTGACCTCTATCTCACAGAGATAGAGGGTTGTGACTAGAGGGTCGTGACTAGACAGTTGTGACTAGAGGGTCGTGACTAGACAGTTGTGACTAGAGGGTCGTGACTAGACGGTTGTGACTAGAGGGTCGTGACTAGACGGTTGTGACTAGAGGGTCGTGACTAGACGGTTGTGACTAGAGGGTCGTGACTAGACGGTTGTGACTAGAGGGTCGTGACTAGACGGTTGTGACTAGAGGGTCGTGACTAGACGGTTGTGACTAGAGGGTCGTGACTAGACGGTTGTGACTAGAGGGTCGTGACTAGACGGTTGTGACTAGAGGGTCGTGACTAGACGGTTGTGACTAGAGGGTCGTGACTAGACGGTTGTGACTAGAGGGTCGTGACTAGACGGTTGTGACTAGAGGGTCGTGACTAGACGGTTGTGACTAGAGGGTCGTGACTAGACGGTTGTGACTAGAGGGTCGTGACTAGACGGTTGTGACTAGAGGGTCGTGACTAGACGGTTGTGACTAGAGGGTCGTGACTAGACGGTTGTGACTAGAGGGTCGTGACTAGACGGTTGTGACTAGAGGGTCGTGACTAGACGGTTGTGACTAGAGGGTCGTGACTAGACGGTTGTGACTAGAGGGTCGTGACTAGACGGTTGTGACTAGAGGGTCGTGACTAGACGGTTGTGACTAGAGGGTCGTGACTAGACGGTTGTGACTAGAGGGTCGTGACTAGACGGTTGTGACTAGAGGGTCGTGACTAGACGGTTGTGACTAGAGGGTCGTGACTAGACGGTTGTGACTAGAGGGTCGTGACTAGACGGTTGTGACTAGAGGGTCGTGACTAGACGGTTGTGACTAGAGGGTCGTGACTAGACGGTTGTGACTAGAGGGTCGTGACTAGACGGTTGTGACTAGAGGGTCGTGACTAGACGGTTGTGACTAGAGGGTCGTGACTAGACGGTTGTGACTAGAGGGTCGTGACTAGACGGTTGTGACTAGAGGGTCGTGACTAGACGGTTGTGACTAGAGGGTCGTGACTAGACGGTTGTGACTAGAGGGTCGTGACTAGACGGTTGTGACTAGAGGGTCGTGACTAGACGGTTGTGACTAGAGGGTCGTGACTAGACGGTTGTGACTAGAGGGTCGTGACTAGACGGTTGTGACTAGAGGGTCGTGACTAGACGGTTGTGACTAGAGGGTCGTGACTAGACGGTTGTGACTAGAGGGTCGTGACTAGACGGTTGTGACTAGAGGGTCGTGACTAGACGGTTGTGACTAGAGGGTCGTGACTAGACGGTTGTGACTAGAGGGTCGTGACTAGACGGTTGTGACTAGAGGGTCGTGACTAGACGGTTGTGACTAGAGGGTTGTGACTAGACAGTTGTGACTAGAGGGTCGTGACTAGACAGTTGTGACTAGAGGGTTGTGACTAGAGGGTCATGAATAGACAGTTGTGACTAGAGGGTTGTGAGTAGAGGGTCGTGACTAGAGGGTTGTGACAAGAGGGTCACCGAGTTCTTCACTTTGGTCTGACCAGTAGATGAGATTGGCTAGCCAAGTGGACATTCCTTTCTCTGAGATTTCTTCTTCCTCCCTCCCCCTCTCTGTCTCTCTTCTCCGTCCCTCTCTCCCAATTCTCCTCTTCTTCCTGTTCCTCCTCTTCATCCCTTTCTTTCTTTTTTTTTTTATTCTCTCAGCACTTAGCTCAAATGATCCCCTGCCTCTGCTTCCCAAGAGCTGGGACTACAAACATGCACTACAAACTTTTCTTTCTTGATCTATAATATGGGGCCACAATCCCCATTTTTCCTTGCTCATGGGGCTTTTGTGAGGGATTCAATAAACCAAACGTGGAAAATTGTTTTGCAAAAATTATGATTTGATCTCTCCCCACTCCAAATATCTCCTGTAGCCATAAAGCCGGCCTCCAGTCAACACGTGCTCAGCTCACTGAATTCTGAGAATCACTTGGATCTCATGTTGGATAGTGTGGGTCTGCCTCCAAGTCCATTTTTGGCCCTCCTTCATCTGCTCAGCCTCAGACACTGGCCCTAGCCATGGTGCCATCTGGAATTCTGCCCAGGGCATTCAGCCTGCTTGCTGCCTCCGGGCCAGGCTGTGGTTGACAGGTGCTGGCCTCCACCACCTCGGCTGCAGCTTCTGTTGAATGACTGCTTCTGTTTGAACTCTCTCTAGATTTCAGTAACTTCCCTCTTCAGGACCTGCCATGACTTGTTCTCTTCACCATTCTTTTCTTTTGTTAAATTGAATTTTTGAGAATTTCATACATGGGTATTATATTTACATAATTTTTACCCATCCATCTCTCCCTTCCCGTGTTCCTCCTACTCCCTCTCAACATCTTGATGTTTTCTTTGTTATTGTTACACACACATATGTATATGTGTACCGAGTTAATTCAGGGGTGCTAGTATGTACACATGTTTAGGGCTGACCACTTGAGGTTACTGTCCTTTTCCTGACTTTGCCTAGAGCTTTGTGAACATTTCTTTCATGAAGCTTCCTTCTGAGTCCACCATCTATTTCAGAGCAGGATGCCAAACTTGCAGACATTGTGGAACTCAGTATTCTACCTCAGTTAATGTTCATGGGAAGCATTTAGGGGACTTCTTTTGTGGTTGGACTTTGAACTAGTTTAAAGCTTCTGTACAGATCTTTCATTTCCTCCTAAATCTGTGGGATTGGAAAGTTGTAGATCCACAGTTCAGTGTCTCCACATCCCAAATGTCCTTTTCTTCCTCTTAAAAATACTTCAAATATGCTTTTTATCTTCTGGAGGCAAATTTTCTATTCAAGAAAATTCATCTATTTTAAAGGCACAGTTTGATGAGCTTTGAAGTGTGTCTGTTCATATGTTCATCATGACAGCTGAGAGTACTTCCACCACCTCAAAAGACTTCCTTGTTCCTCTCTCTGCTCAGTCCCAGTTGTGTCCAACCTTTGACCTGTTTTCTGTCACCACAGATTAACCTTGTCAATGATTCATACCAGTAAAACCATGCAGTACTCACTCTTTACTGCTGAGTTCTCTTGCTGTGGAGAGCATTCCATCCTGTTGCATGGATCATAGTTTATTCCTCATTATTGCTGTGGGTTGGTTCATCCATTGAAGGACATTTGAGTTTTAAAGTTTTTTTGTCTGTTGTAAATGGAGCTTATGTGATCACTCATGCATAAGACTTTATAGTGTAATTTGTTCTGAAAAGTAAACAGATTTCTAATTTTTGCCAAAATATGTGAGTGTATAATTTATTTCATTGTTATCGCTTAGAGCTGTCAGTCTTGTTAGCTTCAGATGTTGTATTTCATGATACCATATTTCTGAGCACTTGTTTTCATCACATATTGGCCATTCGTAGATTTCATTTTGTGAAGTGTTAGCACAAGTATTTTGCCCATTCTTGGGGTGGGGTGGCTGATGAGCTGCAAATTTGTTTCTCTGTTTTGCATACAAATCCATTGTTAGGTATATGTCTTAGGACTATTTTTCCAGGTTTCCCATTTCATTTTCTTGATGCTATCTTTGAAAAGTAGAAGTTTTTAACTTGGATGAAATCTAGCATTAATTGAACCTTTCCTAATGTTGCATTTGCCTTGGTCATAAAACCGTTTTCATAGCCTCATGGTCCAAAAATCTTTCTCTGGTGGGCTTTCACAAGACTTTTATATTTTATATGTTTAGTCATTTAATCATTTAGTCATGTCCAGGTATGATAATTGTTGAGGGTTATTTTATTTTGCTTATGAATATCTGGTTGTTCTAGCACCATTTGTTGTAAAGACTATTGTTTTTTTTTATTTAAAATTTTTTATGTGTATGAGTGTACTGTCTGCATGTAAGTTTGTGCACCCATGTCATGCACTGCCACGGAGGTCAGAAGAGGGTGTAGGATTTCCCTGGAACTGGAGTTAAAGACGGTTCTCAGCCACCATGTGGGTGCTGGGGATCGAACCCGGGTCCTCTGCAAGAGCGGTTGGCACTCTTAACTGCTAGGCCATCTCTCCGGCCCCAAGACTATTGTTTTTAACACTAGATTTTACCATGTCATGTTGGTAAAATATCAACTAGCCCATCCAAGGACGTATTTCATGATGCCCTATTTTATTTCACTGATTTGCACATTTATTCTTATGACAAAAACCATACTTTGTAACTTTGTAATAATTACTTAATTCAAGTATTGCTTATACTCATATTCAACTCTATTCTGTTTTACCAGACTGCTTTGACTATGCCAAGTGCTTTGAATTTCCATATAAAGTTTAGAATGGATTTGCCAATTCTTATGAACAAAACAGGCCTTTCTCTGTCTTGCTAACCCACACCCATTTTCAAGGTCTTTCCCTTTCTCAATAAAGTGTCTCTGTTAAAAATCCCTACTAAGGAGGCTGGAGAGATGGCCTAGCGGTTAAGAGCGCCGACCGCTCTTGCAGAGGACCCGGGTTCGATCCCCAGCACCCACGTGGCGGCCGAGAACCGTCTGAAACTCCAATTCCAGGAGAACTCCAGTTCCAGGGGAATCCGACACCTTCTTCTGACCTCCGCGGCATTGCACGACACGGGTGCACAAACTTGCATGAAGACAGTACTTTCATACACATACAGAAATAAATAAAATTAATTAAAAAAATTAAAAAAATCCCTACTAAGATTATGAGTGGAATTGTGTTACTCTGCTAGTCAATTTGAAAGGAACGGCCATCTTAACATCATTGAACATTTCCATCCATGAACACTAGTCCATGAACATTTCTGAACATATTTAGGAATTTTTAAAATGACAATTTTGATGAATAAGTTTTGCATATAGCTTAACTTTATCTCTAGGTACTTTGTGCCTAAAAAGGTCATCTGTGGTGGTTTCTTGCTTATCTATAGAAATACAATTTAAAAAAAATTTTCACTCAAATTTATTTAAATTTAGTAAATAAAATTCTTACAAAATAGACCATCAGAATTATGAGTACCAGAGTTATAAACACAAATAAAATGGACTAGGAATTATTATTTATTTCCTCATCATTACAACTGTTCTGCAAAGCCCTAGAATTGGCCTTCTGTGACAGGTAAAGAAAGTGAGGCCTGGAGAAATTAAACACAGAGAACGAGCAGACCATTTTTGATAGAATATAAATCTTCACAGATTCCCCAACAGTTCCTGGGATGTGTTTCTTCCCCTCCCCCACCTTTGCTTTAATTTTATTACCTTTTTGTAATTAACATGCAAAGTAATGGATTTCACTGTGACATTTTCAGAAGTACATTCTTAACATAAAATAAAAATAATAAATATTTTTAAAGAGAATAAAATAATTACATGCATTCCTGCCAGGCATGGTGGCTCATGCCTTTAATCCTAGCATTTGGGAGGCAAAGGTGGGCGAATCTTTGTGAGTTCAAGGCCAGCCTGGTTTACAGAGCGAATTCCAGGAGAGCTGGGGCTACAGGGAGACCCTGTCTCAAACACACACACACACACACACACACACACACATACACACACACACACACACAAAAGAATGTACGTCCTGAATGTAAGTGCACCCATGTTGTGCAAGAAATACAAATTTCTATAATTGTATTTAAAAACACTTCACTATCCTCTGTCCTTGGTGAACTCATTCATTAAGTCCAACAGTTTTTGAGTTTATCTCTTTGCTTAAGATTTCCTTCATATATGGTGAAGTTATCTGTAAATAAAGAAAACTTTGTTTTTCCATTCTCAATACATCTGTCTTTATTCTGTCCTTACCTTACTGCACTGTCTATGGCCTCTAGTAAAATGTAGAGCAGAAACGGTGAGAGCTTTGTCTCCACCTTGTTCTCTGACTTAGAGCTAAATAGTCTTTTATTATCATGTATGATGTCACGTTTTTCTTGGATGCTCATTATGTGTTTAGTTTGTTGATAGTTTTTAAAATCTTGAGTGAGACTTGTCATTTGCTAAATGCCTCATGTGTTTCAATTGAGTTGGTCACGTCTTCTGTGCTATTCTGCTGACATGATGAATTACATTAATAAATTTTGAATTTTGATGGAGTTTTGAATTCCTGGAATGGGTGGTTTGGACATTGCGGGAGAATCTCCTATCAAGCTGAGATCCTGCATTCTTTTTGATTTAGCCGTAAGGTCGCTCAAAGGGGCCCTATTTTTGTTTACACCCTATGGAATGCTACTGCCTGATATGAAAATGGCCTGTTGAATTAGACCGTCCTCAGGGCTGCCGTGGCGCCTGCTCCTCACTCACATGAACATCTTATGCTAAATTACAATTGATACTTCTCTTTTTTAACCTTAGCGTATTCTCCACTAGATGCGTGTTTTCTAAGGGCCGTGAGCTTTGTCTTTTTTCATGTCAGTTGTCTTGAAGCCAAATGCATGGTAATATTAAACATAACAATAAGAGCCAGGAATGATGGTGCACGCCTTTAATTCCAGGACTGGGGAGGCAGAGGCAGGTGCATCTCTGTGAGACTGAGACCAGACTTGTTTACATAGTGAGGTTATCTGGTACTACAGGGAAACCCAGTTTCAAAACAACAACAACAACAAGAAGCAAGGAAGCAAGCAAGCAAGCAAACACGCAAACAGTAGCTTCATGAGGTGCTTGGCCTCTTTATCACTAATCTTCCCATAAACTCGGTTTGTTTAGGTTGACTTCCCTAGGCTATATTATAGATAAAGCTTTAGAAACTGAAGTGCTTTGTCCCAGGTCACTTAGCTGCAAGGTCTAAATTCATTATTTTAAGCATATTCTCTTTCCATCCCATCGTTGCAGAATCTCTTCCATGGTAAAAATAAATGTTACATGGTCTATGAAATAATTGTTGACTGGTTGGTGGGATGCATAAATGCCTGCATGCATGAATGAGAGCAGTCTGTCTCCTTTTTTTTTTTTTCATGAATGGAACAGTTTCATCTAATGAGAGGAAACAAAAACAGCTTGGAAACTGGCTATTGGGAAAGCCCGAGGGAAGGGAACAAAGAGTGGGGGTACTTGCTAAAAAAAAGAAAAGGAAGTATCAGCTATAAATTTACTTGACAAGGTTGCATCTCTGTGGCTTAGACGTTGGCCACTTCATCTTGGCATGATTCTTATATAACAGGAGGATGGAGAAATGGCCGGAAAGTATTGCTTCCTATTACATAACTCTTACTATGTGCCTGACAGCATTTCTGATAATGAGAACAGAAAGTATGCCTATTTCCAAGTGAAAGTCTTCAAGCCTCTTGCAGGAGAGGCCTGGGCGTCAGCCGTTTGGAGCGTTAGGGCACTGACTGATTTCCTCAGACAGCCTCAAGCTGCCTCCCTTGGCTCATGTCTCCCTTTAACAGGAAGTGCCTTATAGTCACAGTCTCTACAAACATGTTTAAGATGTACATATGTGATCCTCCAGGAGAGATTTCTGGTAGACCATACACTAGAGTGTTTGCGTAATTATCAGTAGGCCAGATCAGCTAAGCTGTACCATGCATTTTTGCTTCCCCACAGTTTGGTGTTTTGGTGGTAAGATCAAAACGGTCTTAGAATAGCTCCTGCCTTGGATGCCATAAGTTTATGATGTTACCTGGTAGGTGCTTTAGTGCTGAATGTGGCGTCAC
This sequence comes from Rhizomys pruinosus, assembly GCA_009823505.1. NCBI lineage: Eukaryota > Metazoa > Chordata > Mammalia > Rodentia > Spalacidae > Rhizomys > Rhizomys pruinosus. The sequence goes on from VZQC01004414.1 coordinate 6,428,897, forward strand.
CTTGCAGAACAGGTAGGGTCAATAGTGCGTTCTGCCTGGGTCACTGTTTGATCATGCTGATGCTCTTCACTGCTCAGCAGTTGCTGTGACTATACCTGAAACCAAACCCGGGCCAGGATCCACCACTGTTGTTCTTCCTGTGTGCAATCCCCAGCAACTCCTTGTCGTTCGTTATCCTCAAAATCTTTCTGGAACCCGGTCACTTCTTACCCCTCTCCTTTGCTATAACCCTCTGCAAAGCACCTCTTTGCTTCTTTCCTTCCATCTTTGCATCTCTGATTTCCCTTCTCCATGCAATTGCTGGAGTTAATAAGTTCCAGTGTGTAGAAAGAAGCATGCCACAATGCTGCTCAAACCTCCTAAGGCTTTCTGTTGCCCTTGGAAGATAGGATCTCTTCCTGTTGACCTTGAGGCTAGATGTGATCTCGTGTTGTGTGTACCACTCTTGTTTCTGACATGATGGCCTTTCTGTTCCTCCAACACAGTTCATCTTAGTCTCTTTGTTCTCCTTCTTCCAGTTACTTGGACAGGCATTTTCTTAGCATCTTGGAATGGTTGGTTCAATAGCATTCAGTTCCCATTTCAAATATCACCTCCTCTCTTTCTGTCTTATCTAAAGCTGTCTTTTATTCTCTCTTTACCTTGTTTTACTATTTTACTTCCTTCATAGACTTCTAAGATATTTTTATTCATTATTTTTATTTTTGTGTGTATGTGTGTATTGCTTGCATATATGTAAGTTCACCTGTGTCATGCAATGCCCTTGGACGTCAGAAGAAGGCATCGAGAAAACAAAACACTTGGTTAATCTGGGCTGTGTGGCCTTAAGCATCCCAAAAGAAAGTATAACCAGAAATAATCAGTAAGGCCTGATAAATTGTACTTCAGATATAAAACTTGAGAAGTTAGTAAAAAGACTAAAAGAAAAAACTACCCAGGCTGTATCATGGAGGCCAGTATAGGAAGACCAGACAGGATGTGTGCTTACTGGACCTCATTTGAGTTACCATGGGAGGGAAAGACCCCAGTGTAGAAGCACAAGGGCAAGACTGATGGTTGTTTGGGCTTACGAAGGAGGAGCCTTCAAATACTTCCTTAAGGAAAACATGACATCTTTTAGCAAAAAAAAAAAAAGAAAAGAAAATCCTCCAACTCAGGTGATATGTGTATGTACATATGTATGTATATATTTATGTATGTATATATTTATGTATGTGTATCTATGTATTAAAGCAGTGCAGGTTGGGGAGAACAACAATATCAAAAGAACTGGGGAAAAAAAGGAAAAGACTGAAATAGTGAAGTTCTCCCCAAAACGGTGAGCCTCTGCTTTGAAAAAAAAACAAAGAAACTCTGGAAAGATTGTGGGGGGCGGTGCAGGACATGTATAGCAGAGTGCAGGAGCCCAGGTGGGGTGGGGGCATTTAGAAGTGACTCTAAATTCGATTGAGAAATGATGTATGGAAATTGTTTAATAACAAAAATAAATTAAAAAAAGAAGGCATTGGATGCCCTGGAACTAGAGTTACCGATGGTTGTTAGCTACCACGTGGGTGCTGGGAACTGAAACCTGGTCCTCTGTAAGAGCAGCCAGTGCTCTTAGTGGCTGTGCCATCTCCAGCCCTCCTTCACAGTCTTTACCTTCATCTCTATGCTTTTGCCTACCTCTATTTATTTCTGTGTTTATTGTCTATCTCAGGGATTGACAAATCATTATAATTAGCTTGTGCCTGTCTGTTTTTTTGTCTTCTTGATACAGGGTCTCCCTGTAGCCCCAACTATCCTGGAATTCCTTATGTAGACAAGTCTGGCCTTAAACTCCCAGAGATCTACCTGCCTCTGCCTCTTGAGTACTGAGATTAAAGGCATGTGCCACCACGCCTGGCTCACCTGTCTATTTTTATAAATAAAATTTTCTTGGCACAGACCTTGGTCTATCTGTGAAGTGTCAGTGGCCTGCTTCAGCTCTACAAATGTGATGCCGAATAACTAATAGAAAGTGTCTGGACTACAAAACCTGAACTACTCACTATCTAGCTCTACAGAAACATTTGCCAACTTCTGCTCCATGTCCTTATATGAATTACCTTGTTCACTGATCAGTCTTGCTCACTGATGTCTCATATACCTAGAATAGTTTTAGGCTCATGATGGTGCTTAACCAAATACTAGCCAATGAATTTAATGAATGATTGAACACAGGGCATTGTGATTAGGATTAACTTTAGGTGTAGTGTTCCTTCTAGTAGGCAAAAGGGCCTGGTCCCATGTGTACAGTCCTATGTGCACAGGCATTTACACCTCTCAGAAAGATAAATAAGTGAGGTGAAACAGACAGTTTGCAAGTTTTGCAGCCTTCCAGATCACTGTTCTAAACATCTCTCTGCCATTTAGTGTCTCCACAGCCTTGGAGAAAGTATTCAGGCTCTTTTGCTACTTTTATTTTTCTTTATTCTGAAAACGGAGAAGCTGGTACCTATTCTTCTGGTTCTCATGAGCATTTTAGAGATGACCCATGTTGATTTTATGTGCCCAGTTAAGTGTGGAATGTGTGCTAAGTTGTGTTTAGCTTTTTTCCAAGTAGTTTAAAAGAAATTGTTGAAATAGGGTCCAAAGTAGATGCTACCATTTTGGATGACTCAATTCAATTAAATCAAATAACTCAGCAGACATTTATTAACCCTCACACATTATAGGTACTATGTTATGTTTCAGGAATGTAGAAACTTTCAAGAAGTGTTTAAGAGCCTTTGAATTCTTGAGGAGCAATATGCATAGAACCAGGTGCTACAGGCTGGGGAATGTATAGACATGTAAGATACAGGTGGTCCTGTAGGCCTTCAGATATTACAGCAGAGATCAGAGTTCAAGTGCTACACTTAACAGGGAAAGAAACAGATGTGGGCACCTACCAGAGAATACATGGGGAGAAATGCCTGCAGCATCTTCATTTGGAATTTGAGTGGAGAGACCTGCTGTACTGTAGGTCTCTTTTCTTTGTATAATCTCTAGTCCCCTCTGATTTTATTTTAAACATCTGTTTACATATCACCTGTTTTCATATATAAATCTTAATTTTTTTCTTAAGTAGATAAAATGGATTCAATTAAAATAACACAAAGGTCTTTTTTATTGTAGCTTGATAAGCAACACTTTTCTGTTTATGTAGGAAGAAATTTGAAAGGCTGGCTTTGGATGTGAGCATGGTTGGTGATACATGGTTCAATTAGAGAGGCTCATCTCCAGGTTTCCTGTAGCAACTGAAGTGAGGGCGTTGCTGAAGCAACCTTTTTATTCCATTTCTTTGTTTTGACAACATATTAAATGACTGGTTTTTGAGACAGGGTTTCATGTAGCTCACTATGTAATTGAAGGTGACCTTGAACTTCTGATCCTCCTGTCTCCATCTTCAAAGTGCTAGGATTAATCACCAGTGTGTGCCATGCCTAGCTAAGCTTCTTGCATGCTAGACTAGCACTCTAGCAACTGAGCTATATCTCCAGCCACCTCAAATACCATATGGGTGCAGCTCTAGGGCACTGCATTTGGATTGTTTTTATTGCTCTAAGCCACTCAATGCTATATTGATTTTTCCATAAATAGGAAATTAAAATATGCAGGTAAGCAGTTTATATCTCCCAACTGTCATTGAGTTTATGAGACACTAGGTGTTGCTCAATTAAGCAATGTGCAGTAAGGGCTGATAGCATTCTAGGGAATACTGATTGGTAAATTGTCAACTACTTTAGAGTTTTTTAAAGGTTTGTGACTGTAGACTCTAGTTTCTCCATTCAAACCTCAGGTCCACCTAATGTCTTTCTGGCCTCAGCCAAATTATTCACCATCTCAGTGATCGTAATGTCTGATTCATAGGGTGGTTAAAAGGCTTGCATGGGAATATTGTCCTTGGCAAAGAAGAGTTCATCAATAACCTTCACCTGGACAGTAGAAGGACTCAGGTGTGATGGGTGGGAGTGCAGTGTGAGGGTGAAGTGTCAAGTGTGGATTTTTACTTTCAGGAAGGATATTTCCTAAAGATTTCCCTGATAACCTTAGAAGAATGTTTGTATTATGTGTACTGAATTGATTCTCTGTGACATCTACTTATTCTTGCTGTTTCTCCTCTCTCTCTCTCTCTCTCTCTCTCTCTCTCTCTCTCTCTCTCTCCTCCCCCTCCCTCTCTGATTTCTGTGGGTCCAATTAATCCAATATAATTCTGATTCTTGGGTAATGGCAGGCATCTCTAGCTATTTACAAAGATAAATGCCATTGTGTCACCATTCTGCTATCAGAATTAGCAGTGACTAATATTCCCTCAGATGGGAAGCTTATAGGTAGGTAGCAAATGAGTCCTGCTGGCTTCACTCAGGCTATGAAGCCAGCAGAACAGCACAGTGACTTTTACATCCCACACCATTGCTGTAATATAGTTGTAAGCTTTGGATATTCATTTGTCCTCTGGTGACTGGTATAGAACTATGTGCCAAATCACATGGTAGACATTGAGAATAATGTAGTTACTGACATTTGATATCACTTTCCTCATGTGATGTAGAGAGATGTCTAGTCCCTGTTTTTTTTGGGGGGGGAGGAAATCAAGTGAAATTAATTTAATACCTCTTGTGTTGAACTCATTTAATTCAATTCAGTCCAGTTTAGTTCAACCCAATCCAACTCCATCCAACCCAATCCAATCCAGCTCCTTTCAGATTAAGGCAACTCATCATTTAGTAATAACCTAACCTGCTTTGAGAAAGACACTGTTGAAGACCAGGCAAATTTCTTTCAGGATTTCCCAAAAGCTTGAATCTGGGAGGGAATTCTATGGTGAAAGACTTTGGAGTCTTTTGGTCGTGACAGGACTCAAATCTAACAATTTAAGTATGGAGGGAAGTTTTTGAATGCCTTATATGACTGATAACAAGGCAGCAAGGCATTCAGGCCAAAGATACATGGGGCATCACTTTATGTGTATATGTTTTTGAGTGTGTGTGTTTGTGTGTTTGTGTATGTGTGTATGTGTGGTATATGCACATCTGTATACTGGTGTGTGTGTGTGTGTGTGTGTGTGTGTGTGGTATATGCACATCTGTATACTGGTGTGTGTGTGTGTGTGTGTGTGTGTGTGTGTTTGTGCACATTCATGGAAGCCAGCGTTGGGCATCAGATGTCCTAGTCTTTCACACATTCAGTAGACACTTTACCATGGTGGGATGCTGCAGTGTTTCTATGGGGGAGAACTAGACACAGGTGGCTGTGGAGCATTTGAAATATGCCTGCCGTGACCAGAGAATTGAAATTTGTATTTTACTTAAATTAAATTTAGTAAGCACCCATGGCAGTGGCTATCACATTGGGCAGCTCATTTGTATGCTTTTGAAACTGCCTCTCACGTGCTTGTACACAGGAGGAAATGTGCACCTAGTGACAGGCAAGGTGAGCCCAGGCCTCCCTGGTAGCAGGGAAGGGGGCCTTGTTCACATCATGCCCACCTCCCTTTTTGGGCTGCCCTTCTAGACGTACAACACAGCAGGCCACTTGTGCATGCAGTCTTCAAAGAAATAGTGTGTGTCTGCCCGCAGTCTCAGCTGGAATATAAGCAGCCTACTCAGGGTTCTATGGGTTTTTTTTTTCAACAATAGGGGTTGTGTGTACAGGGGTTAGAACTGATGAATTTCTCTCCCAATACAATAACCTTTTCACTTCTGGGTCTATGTTGCTGTGAAGATGTTTTAGAAACTGAATTTTGTAGCTCTCTATTTTTTTTTTAATTTTTAAAAAATTTTTATTAATTTCTGTATGTGTATGAATGTACTGTCTGCATGCAGGTCTGTGCACCCGTGTTGTGCAATGCCGCGGAGGTCAGAAGAGGGCATCGGATTCCCCTGGAACTGGAGTTCTCCTTGAATTGGAGTTTCAGACGGTTCTCAGCCGCCATGTGGGTGCTGGGGATCGAACCCAGGTCCTCTGCAAGAGTGGTCAGCGTTCTTAACCGCTAGGCCATCTCTCCAGCCCCATATTTTTATCTTAAAAATAATCATCTTCTCATCTTCTTTTGAGACTGAAAAAAATAAAAAAAAAATAAGCAACAAATACCCCAGCTCCCAGGAAGACAGTACCAGTTTGAGCAGGAATTAAATGGCACACGTTCAGATGATGTTCACGCCCACTGGTTTTCTGCACCAGGCTCATGTTGTAAGCCTGGAGTAGAAGTCACCAGACACTAGTCCTGGTCCTAACTTTCCCACAGCCATATGTGAGATTGTCTGAATAATCAGTTGCTTAATTGTTTCAGGTTAGAGCAGCTGCAGAGGCAGCTGAATGGAACAAGGTGAAGGCACGTTGTGTGCATGGATTCACCATTCTGAGCATGATTTGCATCGCTCTCTGTTTTTTAACTTCTTCTGTATTCTTGGACAGTTTCGTACACGTACCTGATGTCTTTCGATTACACTCACACTCATACCCCTTCTGCTCTTCCGAACCCCTTCCTCCCAGCACATCTCCAGTCCCATTGCTTGTATCTCATAGTTGAAACTTCATTCTCCCTGGATCATGCTCAGCTTGACAATTTCGCTCTTGGCAAAACAAGGATCAAAAAGTCCAACTTGTCAGAGCAGGTTTTGATCTGTGTGTTCTACTGAAAGTGAGAAGAACCGAAGCAAAGGAGGAAAGAAAGAAAAGAACACAGGCAGAGAAAGAGGGAGGGACAGGAGATAAGTATCCGGGCTGCCAATTAACTGCTTTCCACAGTCTCTCCTACTTATTCCCTCCAAGAACTGGTAAGAGGAATACCGATGAAGAAAGAGACCGAGGTCCAGAGATGTCAAGGAACTCTCTGAAGGCCACACAGATGCCACGTAGAGGAGTTTCTGCTCCAGTGGGACCTCACAAAGCTGGAGTGCGGGTTCCCAAACGATTGCCTTCATTCCTAAGTGTGTAAGAATATCGCAGTCCGCAGTGCTGCTGAGTACCTGTGCCTGAAGCAGGCCCCACGGATGACTTGAGAAGGACAAAGGGCTTAGAGCCTTTCTTTCTGTAGCCCTTTCTCTCCCTGACACCAAGCACATCTTAACCCAGACTCCCGATCTGACATTCTCATGCATATGGAGTGAGAGGGGAGTGCGTTCTCAGCAGGCTTGGGGAAGTATATTAATTTCACAGAGGGCCTCTAGGCAACCTGGAGGGGCCTCCCCCTGAATCATTTAATCCCATCTTTTGTCTGAGCTGAGAAAGGGTGTTTTTTTTCTTCCCCTTTAAATATCATCTCCCCTCCTCTTCCCTTTTAATCAGTCTCTTTGTTGTGGGAGGGGAGCAGGCAGCAGCCCACCAAGCTTGGGAAAAGCTAAAGAGAAGTGCCTTGTAGGAGGTGACCCAGCCTGGGGAAGCCCTGAACCCTGAGGCCTAATCCCCTGTAATGACCTGTGTTAAGAGTCCTTGTGAAAAGATGAAAGGAAGTGGGCCTTCAAGGGGCCATGTCCTGGCAGTTCAGGGAGGCTCTAGCTGCTTCTAATGATTCAGTAGAGAGGACACACTTAGCTGCAGAACAGCTGCCTGTCAGAGTCAAGAGAAGGCTGTGCTGTGGGACTCCAGCAGCTTCAGATTAGCCCCAGGTTCCCACCTCTTTGGGATTCCCTTTGGCCCTGGCCTATGCTTTGTATGGAGTCACATGCCCTGATGCTTAGACACCAAAACAACTTGCGTCCAGAGACTTGAGCCATGTTTGGAACAAGTTGAAAAGTGATAAAATATAAAAGAGCAGCCACTTCATGACAACCAATCATTTTAATGGCCGGTACATTGACAGACAGGTGGGATCTGAATCACACTTGACCCTCCCAGGGACTCAGTTCCTTGGGTTTGTAGTGAGAATTAGGGATAAACACATCAAGCCCAATGTAGCTTTTTACTACGTGGTGGATATGCAAATGACTCTGGGTAACCAAACAGCTCAAATCTATTTGTTGGAGGAAGAATCCCAGAGTGATGTGGGGGGAGATTGCACAGTCAGGTTAATAGCAGAGCAAAGGTGAAAAAACTCAGAGGAAGCACTGTCAGATGAGGACTGGAGTATCTTTATTTCAAAAGCTGGGTCTGCAGGGTGTGTGAACTGGGGGATAAGATCACAGGGATCTGAGAAAGATGAAGGGAGACCACACATTTTCTTTGGAATATTGTGATCATGTTTCTAGATGGCTTTTTCCTTACAGTAAAAATGAAAAACCATAACTTTAAACCACAGAGCTGACAGGCCAAATAAATGTGCTTGAGGAGAGTGGTGTGGAGATTGGTTCTGTTTCTGGAAAAAGAAATAAACGGAAAGAAAGATTGAAAGAAGGAGCTGTCTGTTCTTGAAGCCTGGGATCACCAAAGTCAAGTGTGTGTGTGTGTGTGTGTGTGTGTGTGTGTGTGTGTGTGTGTGTGTATAGTCAACGTTATATGAAGTCATAGATTAGGGGTCATAATCAGCAGGGATACTGGGAAAGTGCAGCAAGGAGGTGGCAGTGTGCAAGGCAAGGAGAGAGGCGGAAACTAACTACCCCGATGACAACTTAATTTGGCCTTCTATCCTTCAGGCCTGTGAGGAAAGAAACTTCTACTATCTAGTGTTTTATTACAGTAGTGCTAGCTGACTAATGGGTAGTCCATGCTTCATATTCCGGATGTGATATCCAGACATCAATCAACTCTTTATCACTTCATTTAATTTATTCATCAGAGAGTATAACATATCATGAAATTTCCCAAAATGTGTTCCACTGAATACTAGCTCTGTAAGATAGTCTGAGTTCTAAGATTATGTGGTATATAATATTCATACCAGCAGATTCATAGAGCACAATTTCATATTACAGAGAAATATTGCAAGATACTTTTCAGAAGTTGTTTGAGTAGCTGCCGGTACTACTAGGCTCTGACCTGTCAGCTCTTGGTTGACTGACACGTCTAATGTCTAGGAAGCATGTGGTAAGAAATGATGATTTTTAGTTTTCAAAGTGAAGATTTGAAATCAGATAGCTTTGCTACTGGCCTTGTGAAGCTTAGTCTTCTCATCTGCTAAATGAAGATAATTGTTGTTACTCAGATTGTTTGGGGATCAAATTAAAGAACTGGTATAAAATGCTAAGCCTGTGCTGTGCTGTTATCATTCCTTCACCATCCATGCATTCACTCAGGAATTCAGTAAGTACTTATTTGCCAAAGGGAACAACCATCATTTTGATAGAAATACGCGCCTGGCTTGACTTCCTTGTTAGTTCCGCTGGTCTTAGGTCCTGATGACCCAGGAAACATCAGTCCGTACCTCTTGCAACTCTGTCCCTCAACCTCGGCTTTTCTGAATTTGTGATTCCAGTACTTCTCCACCGTTTCCCTGGCCACTGTGAAGGAGGATATTGTATCCTCGTAGGTAGGTGCCATGTGAGACCTTGGATTTGTGAGAGGTGAAATTAAAAACCTCTAGTGGTTCCAGTGCATCTCGGACCAAGGGAATCGGGAGCCAGGTTAAGCCGCAGCATTCCCCACGCTGACACCAGGTCTGCTTGGTCACAGAGAGGAATCGTTGTGGAGCAGCTCTGCTGTGGGTCTCTCGTCTTCAAGGCCCTCAAAGCTAAAAGTATTTGGTGCCTTTCACTTGCCATATTCAGGATTAAGTTCTGGTTCCGATGAACAATAATGCAGAGTGAATTTCACCAACTCATAAATCTCCAGCAGAACCTGTATTTGCCGAATACATTCTTTGTGAATGGCTCTATGTTAATTAAGCCTTTCCTTATATCATCTCAGTGAATCTTCATTAGTGACTCAATTATCACCTCCTTTTAACAGATGAGAAAGACTGAAGCACACAGAACTTGATTTGCTCAAGCTAGCATTTCAACTTGGTCAATGTGACTCCAGGCTACTGGCTCTTCACCACCCGGGGCTTCTCATTACAGCTAATTACTATCTTAGGTTTCAGATGCAAACACTGAGGTGCAGGGGGAGGTGAAATTATCTGACCAAGCCACACAGCTAGTAAACAGCAGAGCCAAGATTGGATCCCAGGTCTCTGACTGCAGAGTACTTACATTTTTCATTATACAGTCACTCCTACCTGCCATGCAGCTCTATAGTATCATGACATGAAGTACCTCGTTTCAGCTCATGGCTTACTGGTGCTGCATGTACAACTTACAGAGTTAAAGCAACTTGCTCAGAGCACACAAGCAATCTGTGCGGGAGTTCCAGTTCCCACCCTTCCCCCTCACACTGGCCTCTAGCCTGAGAAAAACTTTTTCTACTTTTCCCCTTGCTAAATCCTACTCATTGCTCAGATCTCATCTCAAAATCTCCTTCCTTAGGAGACTTTCTCTGATTTTCCAAACTGGCTTAAAATCCCTCCGTGGAGACTTGTAGGACATCCTTTCATTTTCTTTCTTACTTTCTAATGACTTGCGTGATTATTATTGTGAATATCTGTGTGCCTGTAGTTGTCCATACTCTGAGAACAAATCCGGTGTTAGTGATATTCAGTAACACAAATCCATGCTTATCGCAGTGCTTAGCGTACAGAGGAAGACTAAAAAACAGTAGCTATTAACATGTAATATACATATACATATGTCTATGTTTATAAATGGTAGATGAATACACCACACATTGTACATAAGCTTTATATCCATCCAGTTCCTTCAGATTAATGCATCAATCACAGAAATGTCAATTAGCAGGATGATTTCTGCCGCCCTTGCTTACTTACTTGTGGCAGACATTGCTAATCAATCACTATGTTCACTTCAGCTCAGACCCCAGGGAGCCTCAAAATCCTTCTCAGGCAGTGCTTTAGGCAGCTATTATCAATTAATTGGATCTGGTCCAACATGTAAAGCTTGGACAACCCAGGTGAAGAAACTTTCTTACATAGTTTATACAACTAAAGTTTTCTGAAATTAAAATCACCCAATGAACTAAAAATAAAAGCAATGCTTAGTATCCCTTTCCAGAAATTCTGATTAGCTTATAGTTCTAATACAGTAACAATCATGTCCCAGCCCAGGATGTCCACCGAGCAGCTCTTATCGTTATCCTCACAGTGCCTCACAAGTTCCATTTGTTTTCTCTTATTTGTGGTATGTAATTACTTTACCATGCCAGACTGGGCACTGAGGACACAGGAAAAGATGGAAAGTTTGGTATTGATGGCTTAGTAGCTTTCACATAGTGAAGGAGACAGGCAGACAGGAAGAACTCTGTATTAGATAGATTGTTGTGAGTTAACTTGTTAACAGAAGTATCAACGGGGATGTGTCGGGAAGAAATCAATTCCCCCGTGAGGCTCTGGGAAATCTTCTTGGATCATGTTTGAGTTGAACTAACTCTCAAGGGACTGGTGGCTGGAAGACCATGGGGAATTGAAATAATAGAAGATTTGAATGGCAGATAAAGTGATGAGGAAGCAGCAGGGAAGGAAAGGGTTTTCAGTGTTGATATTCAGGAAATAAACATTAGTAACAAGCTAGAAGATGCATTGGAGAAAGATGGTGAACATGAGAAGTTTGATGTTAGTCTCAAGTCTTATTCATAGTTGTGGACATGAACTTCTGGAGGTTAAATCAATTGACTGTGACTCAGAAGAGTGGGATTTTGAGTATGTGGAGCAAGTACTAAATGTGACCCACAAGGGAAATCTGTGAAAACTGTTCTTGTGAGCTCCATGGAAAACCACTATTTATTGCATTCCTAATCTGGCCAAGTACTTTGTTAAATATTTGCATCTAACTTCTCATTAATCCTCATAACAATTCTAGTGACTATTCCCTGGTGCCATCTTCATTTTATGGATGAACATCCTGATGTTAGACATATATTAAATCACTTTCCCAAGGTTATAAAACCATTAAGTAGCAGGATCCAGAGGAAAAACACAAGTTTAACCCTAGAGCGCACACACTGAACTCTTATGACTGTGGTTTAGTCATTACTCTATTGTGTGGCTCTCAGCCAGGTGCTATTGTCCCTTCTATGCAGGGAGAACAGCGGGAAATCCCTGGAGATAGTTGTGGTGGGACATGGGTGTTGCTCCAGAAAACAGGAATGCTCCTTAAAATCTTACAGTGCATGGGACAGCGTCTGCCTCAGTCTCTTTGATAAGAAAGAATTATGTTTCCAGATGTTAATAGAATTGAAAAACTTTGTTCTTTTCCAAGCCTAGCTCAAAGCCTGTCATAGAGCAGGCTCAATCCACACGTTTGCTGAATTGAATAGATCAGATGTGCGTTCATATATTTACGTAACTTTAAACACACGAGTAAAGATCCTTACAAGTATACCCAGTTTATTCCTGATGCTCTCCTGATGACAGAAATGCCACTATGTGTACCTTTGTTTCCTGGCATCTGCAGCTTTGGAGTGATGTGGCCCACTCATCCAGCTCTAAGTCTTATCTTCTGTAGTCATACTATCTCCTGGCTTGGCCGTCATCCCGTGGGCAAGAATTTCATGTTAAACCCTCCAGTTGCTATACTGACTTAGAAAAGATTTGGGATGTGTGAATGTTTCTCTTTCTTGTTCCTAGCCCATCCTGTTGGAATTCCATTGCATCATCCTTAGCGTGATTACATGGTATGGACTGGCAGGGGGCACAGCATTTACTTTGGACAATGAGCTGCCTTGCTCTGGCCCACCAAGGAAAAGCCCCTAAATAATCAGGTCTATGTCAAAGCTCGCTGAATGAAGTGGTTGTGGCTGAGAGCCTGGGTTCCCATCCAGAAGATTACATACTCCCGAATTTGGTTATGTGGGCTCAGAAGTCCTATCCCCTGTGTAAACCAAATGGACTTTGTAAATCTGACCTGATTATATTCCCCGATATCAGATTTCCAGCTGACAGCTGTTGCTCGGCCTCTTCCGGTCCCCAGCCCCTGTTATGCTCTAGGAGTTTTAAATTTAAAAAATTAATGATAGCCCCTTAAGGGCTTTGCTCATTTCCCCAATTCTTAAATTCCTCATTTTTATCTCATTTTGTCATAATTGCCTTTGGTACAGCTGCAATTGGTGAGAAGGGAGAAGAATGCCTATGTGCACCGCCTGTTTAGAGCTGGAGATGCTTTTAGGGATGAGCTGGGGAGTAGAAGAGTCAGCTGGGTCTGCTTCTTCATGAAAGATGAACTCTCCAGTGAGCCTCAAGGTCTGCTAGGGGTGCCTTGAGCTTGATTCGCCCAGATTCTCCAGAATATACAAGGACACTGAACAAAGTGGAGCTTCCTGGACATTTGCTCAGATTCGCATTTTCATTTCCTTTTGACCTTCCTGATTTTTAAAATGTTAGACACTATTATGTGTGAGACATCTACTGGTCCTTAGGTAAACCTGGACTCGGCTGGAGTTGAGGATGCCTCGGGACCACTTTCCCACTTCTTGTTCCAGATAAGATCTTACTTGATATTGGTAATAGTATGAATTAGGATACACAACATTCAAAACATCGGGAAAACAAAACACAAAAAAAGGTTCAGAGACAACATTCAACCTCAATGCTATCATCAAAGACTGCTATCTCCACCCCCGTGCCCCTTTTTCTGTCTGGCTTCACACTAAGACTCAGATATTTGTTCCTGGCAGACTCACTATTGTTTGACATCATTTTTCAACCTGTGGATGGTGAAGAATTGACATGCAAGCAGTAAAAATAATACTTCTGATTTTGTATTTTGATCTTTACTTAGGCTATTAAGACATGTAATATCTACTCCCTCCCTCCCTCCCTCCCTCCTTCCTTCCCTTTCTTCCTTCCTTCCTACCTTCCCTCTTTCCTTCTTTCCTACTTCCTTTTCTTTTTTCCTTTTTACAGTGCTGGGGTTTGAACCCAGAGGCTTGTGCATAGTTGCTGACTGCTCTAATATTGAGTTATACTCCCACGTCTCTTGAAGACAGTATCTTCACCTTGCAATGGACTTAGCAGTAGATAACACTAGTGAATGCTGAGAAGCATCTGCATTTTATTCTTCTTTGTGCTTCTCCTTTCCACTTCTTTTTTATTTTGTCCAAAAGAATTTTGATAAGAATGGGGCGTGGGGATCCTGGGGTCTGAACATGCTTTTCACACTACCTTCTAGCATGTTTTGGATGCTGCGATTTATCTTGTGATATAAATGAAGATATAGTTTTAAAATGTATATAGAAACTATATAATTTTTATCACTTATCAAATTGTGTTTCCATGAAAATGGATAGGGCAAATGACAGGCCATTATCTTCTCAAACAAAGCGGCGTATCTGGAGCACTTACAGCTAATGAGGCTCTCAGTGTTCTACAAGCCTTCCTGTTTGTAATGTTAAACCCTCAAAGAAGTAACTGCTGTCTTAAAATGGAGTAGAAGAAAGCATTTATTCAGCACCCTGTGAGCTAGGGACTCTGTGGTGTGCTTTCTGTTTTCACATATATATTTTTAATCCTCCCTAACAGAATAGCTCAGATTCTTGGACCTCCATGTTGAAAGAAGAATGAGGCACCACTGTTGCGTCTGTGGGAGCTTCTGCTTCATGGCTGTTGTCTGCAGCAGTTGCTGTGGGAAATCACCCTGAAGAGCCAGGCATAACAATTGGTAATGCTTCCCACACAATGGGCCTATGTGTCGAAGAAGTTGCAGTTTGCTTCTCACATCTGCTCCTAGAAATGCAGAATTTTGCATTTCCTCTTTATCTCAAGTCCACTTCTATGTTCATTGCACAAAAATCTGAATTTGGAGTCCATCACCCTTCTGGCCTTGGGCACAGGCCTGCTCCTGCTTCTTCTGCCCCAGGTCCCTCTTCATCCAGACCAGCCCACTGCATCCTGATCCCCTGCACCCAGACTAGGTCAATTTTCTATCTTCATTTGTTAGACCTTCCACATGCTATTCCCCCACCTCCTACCTCTCATTTGCCCTTGGCCCCTTCTTGATCTGCCTACCATAGACCTGCCTACTACCCTGAAGAACCTGAAGCAGATACCAACTAAATTTTCATACCTGAGCAATAAGAAACCAAGCCATATCAACAATATAAACAGAACTAAGCATCACCTAAGCAAAGGTAAATAGAATTTCTGATCAGACACACAACAAACAAAAGATATCCATGTGCCAAATAGCAATGCAAAAACATAAATAATATGAAAAATCAAGAGACTATGTCTCCAACAAAACCCACCAGCCCTACAGAAGTGTACTATAATGAGAATCACTCTGAGGAATGCCATGATGCAGAATTTAGAAGAACAATAATAACCATGATTAAAGAACTTAGGGAAAACACAGAAGAACAATTCAAAGAACTCAGAGGATAGGGATCAACTTGTGATGGAAGCTCAAGAAAATACAAGTATATGGCTGAATGAAATAACAAGATCAATCCAGGTCTTGAAAAGTGAATTTCCAAAAGATGTAGAAATATTGAAATAAACTCAAGCTGAAATGAAGATGGAATTGAAAATGCAATAAACCAATTTGAAAAGACAGTAGGGCTAGGCATGGGGGTCTAGGCCTTTAGCTTTTAATCCCAGCACTCAGGAGGCAGAGGCAGGCAGATCTCTATGAGGCAGGCCAGCCTGGTCTACACAGGAAGCTCAGGCCATCTGGGGATATAGTTAGACCCTGACTCAAAAATACTAATAAAAAAAAAAAAGACAGGAGAAAGCTTCACAAGTGGAATGAATGAAATGGAAAATAAAATGTCAAGAATATCAAGACTGGATGACAAAATTGAAGAACTGGACTCATCAAATAAAGACTATAAGAATTTAAAAAAAACACATGAATGGAATATGCAAGAAATGTGGGACACCATGACAAGACCAAATTTACTTTCACAGTAGCAAGGAGCTGGAACCAACTCAAATGCCCCTCAACTGACGAGTGGATAGAGAAATTGTGGCACATCTACACAATGGAGTTCTATGCAGCAGTAAAGAAAGATGACATCATGAGCTTTGCAGGAAAATGGCTGGAGCTAGAGGACATCATGCTGAGTGAAGTAACACAGTCCCAGAAAAACAAACGAAGAATAGTATCCCTCATCTGTGGATGCTAGTGCCAATTACCTAGTTGTAAGTATTTCTTGTGCCCAGCCCCTTGAGCTTTTGTCCAAGCAGTTGGGAGTGATGCATTTTAGAAACAACAACAACAACAACAACAACAACAACAACAGAAAGGATTGTATCAAAGAACTGACTGAAACAGTGAACTTCTGCTCAAAACAGTCAACTTCCCCATGGAGAATATTGAGAAAGACTGAGAAAGAGATGAAAAGCGTGTTTGGCAGAATACATGAGCTCTGGTGGGGTGGGGGGATAGGGTGGGGGACACGGGTCTAGATGTGCCACATTTTCTCTCTCCACTCATCAGTTGAGGGGCATTTGGGTTGGTTCCAGATCCTTGATATTGTGAAGAGAGCTGAAATAAACATGGCCGTGCATGTATCTCTGTGGTAGGGTGAGACTTGAGGGTACATGTCTAGGAGTGGTATGGCTGGATCGGGTGACAAGCCCCTTCCAAGTCTTCCAAGGGTTCTCCACACTGCTTTCCATAGTGGCTGTACGAGTTTACATTCCCACCAGCAGTGGATGAGTGTTCCCCTTTCCCCACAACCTCTCCAGCTCTTGGTATCATTTGTTTTCTTGATCCTAGCCAGTCTTACTGGACTAAGATGATATCTTAAAGTGTTTTTTATTTGCATTTCCTTAATGATTATTGATGTTGAACACTTCTTAAGGTGTTTCTCAGCCATCTCTAATTCCTCACTTGTGAAGTCTCTGTTCAGCTCTTTGCTCCATCTATTAAATGGGTCATTTGTTTTCTTGTTTTTTGAGTAGTCTATATATTCTGGAAATCAATGCTTTGTCAGATGTTTCTGCAGTGAAGGTTTCCTCTCACTCTGTGGGATTTCTCTTCTCCTTCATTTTGATGTAGAGAAGCTTTTGAGTTTAATGAGGTTCCATTTGTCAATTGTTGACCTTAATTCTTGTGCAGCTGCTGTCTGATTTAGGAAGTCTTTTCCTACGCCTATATCTTATAGTCTGCTGCCAACTTTTTCTTCTATTGCCTTCAGAGATTGGGGTTTCACGTTGAGTTCTTTGATCCATCTGGAGTTGACTTTTGTACAGGGTTAGAGGAGAGGTAGGGGTTTAATTTCATTCTTCTACAAGTGGTGATCCAGTTTTGGCAACACCACTTGCTGAAGATGCTGTCTTTTCTCCATTGTGTCTTCTTAGCCCCCTTGTCAAATATGAGATGGCTGAAATTGTATGTGCTCAGATTTGGATCTTTGGTTTTGTTCCATTGGTCAACAGGTCTGTTTTTGTGCCAGTACCAAGCTGCTTTTATGATTATAGCCCTGTAGTATAGTTTGAAGTCTGGTATAGAGATCCCCCTGTGTAGCTCTTTTCCTCAGGGTTGTTTAGGCTATTTCGGTCTTTTTGTTTTTCAAATGAATTTAAGGACTTTCCTTTCCCCAAGCCTGTGAAGAAACTCTTGGGGATTTTGGATGGGATTGCATTAAATCTATATCAAGAGTTTCGGTAAAATGGACATTTTTACAATGTTAATTTTCCCAATCCATGAGCATGGGAGGTTTTTCCATCTTTTGTTGTCTTCTTCAATTTCTTTCTTTAAGGTTTAACATTTTTGTTGTAGAGATCTTGGTGTCTTTGGTTAGGTTTGTTCCTAGGTATTTTGTTTTTGGAGGCTATTGTGGAGTGGGAAGGTTCTCCTTGAATTCTTTCTCTAGTTGCTTCTTGTTGGTGTAAAGAAAGGCCATTGATTTTTTTTAGCTTAATTTGTTATCCTGCCACTTAGCTGATGCTGTTAATATTTTCTAGGGAGTTTGCCTGGTGGAGTTTGTTTTTATCATCCCTTAAGTAAACAATCATATCATCAGCAAATAGGGATAGCTTTGACTTCCTCTTTTCCCAATTAAGTACTCCTTTAATTTCCTTTTCCTTGCCTTATATGCTCTAGCAAGTGTTTCAAGCACTATGATTGAGAAGAGTGGTGACAGGGGCAGCCTTGCCAAGTTCCTAACCTTTTAAAGGAAATGTTCTGTCATTTCCCCATTTAGGATGATATTGGCTGTGGTTTCTGTTATATGGCTTGATTAACATTGAGGAATGATCCCTCCAATCCAATTCCCTCTAGGACTTTAAGCATGAAGGTGCTGCTGGATTGTGTCAAAGCTTTTTCAAGCATCAATTGAGATATGGTTGTGGTTTTTGTCTTTCATTCCATTTATATGTTGATGATGTTTATTGATTTTCATATGTTGAACCATCCCTGGCATCTCTGGTATGAATCCAACTTGGTCATGATGGATGATCTTCTTGAGTGGGTCTGTATGCGATTTACAAGTATCCTATTAGAATTTTGGCATCTGTGTTCATTAGGGAGATACGTCTATAATTCTCCTTTTTAGTTGTATCATTGCCTGGTTTGGAAATAGCTTGATGCTGGCTTAATAGAAGGACTTTGGGAGACTTCCCTCTGTTTGTATCCTTCTAAAACGTTTCAGTAATAGGTC
This sequence comes from Rhizomys pruinosus, assembly GCA_009823505.1. Classification (NCBI taxonomy): domain Eukaryota; kingdom Metazoa; phylum Chordata; class Mammalia; order Rodentia; family Spalacidae; genus Rhizomys; species Rhizomys pruinosus. The sequence continues at coordinate 6,447,428 of VZQC01004414.1, forward strand.
CTTTTTTGAAAATTTATTATAGATTCTGCAGTGAAACCGTCTTGGGCCTGGGCTATATTTAGTTGGGAGGTTTCTTATTAACTCTTCAATTTCTTCATAAATTTTGGTCTGTTTAAGCTGTTGGATCTCTTCTGGTTGAGCTTTGGTTGATTCCCAGGATTTCAGATATTCATCCATTTCTCTAGGTTTCAAACGGGTAGAGTATAGGTTTTTGAGTATTCCTGTATGATTTTCTGGATATTTTCCTTGTCTGTTGTGATATTTCCCTTTTCATCATGGATTGTATTGATTTGGAGTGTTTCTCTTCTTTCTTTTGTTAACTGGGCTAGAGGTCTGTCTATCTTGTTTATTCTTCAAAGAACCAACTTTTAAATTCATTGATTTTTTTGTATTGTTTTCTTTGTTTCTATTTCATTGATTTCTCTGTCTGATTTTTGTTATTTCTTCTGTCTGGTGCATTTAGGGTTCACTGTTGTTGCTCTCAAGTGCTTTTAGCTGTAGTGTTAGAGTTGTTCACTTGTGCTCTTCTGTTTTCCCTATGTAGGCACCCAGGGCTAAAAAATTCCCTCTTAGGACTGCTTGTTAAGGTATCCCATAGGTTTTTTGGTTGTATTGTTATTGTGCATTCAAGTTCCAGGAATGCTTTTATTTCTTTCTTTATCTCCTCCTTGCACATTCATTATTCAAGTGTGTTGTTTAGTCTCCATGTGTTCTTGTAGGCATAGGGCTTATCCTGTGTTGATGCTGAGCTTTATTGCACTGTGGTCTGATAGAATGCATGAAATTATTTCAATCTTTTTGTATTTGTAGAGGTTTCTTCTGTGTCCCAGGATGTGGTCAATTTTGGAGAATGTTCATGTGGCTGCTGAGTAGAAAGTGTATTCTCTGGTAATTAGGGTGGAATATTCGGTAGAGGTCTATGAGTACATTTGGTATATTATAACAGTTCAGTTTCAGATGTCCTCTCTGTTTATTCTTTGTCTAGTTTTGACCTGTCCAAGAGACTCAGTGGGGTATTAAATGCCTTCTACTATGAGTGTACTGGGGTTAGTGTGTGACTTGTGGTCCTGGGAGAATTGTCTTTATAAAGTTTGGTGCACCAGAGTTTGGGCATATATATTCATAATGTGAAATCTTCTTGGGTGAATTGTTTTTGATAAAATGTAAGGTCTTTCTTTGTCTCTTCTGTTTTCTTTTACTTTGAAGTCTATTTTGGTCTGATATTAAAATAGCAAACCTGCTTTCTTTCTGGTATCATTTGCTTGGAATACTTTTTTCCATCCTTTCACTTTAAGGTGGTGCCTGTCTTGAAGGTAAGATGTGTTTCTTGTAGAGAGCATATGATGGATTCTGTTTCCTAATCCAATCTCCCAGTCTATGTCTTTTGATTGGGGAATTTAGTCCATTAATATTTAAGATTATGACTGATAGGTTTGTTTGCTTCCTTTGCCTTATTATCCACTTGTGGTTTTGGGTTTAGTTTCTACTTCTGCAGTTATGCTTTTACTGATTTCTCTTTCTAGGTGCTGGGTAGGTTGCTCCTTTTCTTCTTCCTTTGAATTGATTCAAGTTTTCTCTGAAGGGTGGTTTTCCAGACATGTATTCTTTTCATCTTGTTTTATGTCTGAAGGTTTTTCTCTCTCCTTCACACTATAATACATTTTTGCTGGGTAAAGTAACCTGTTGTCCTAGTTTGTCTTCCATTGCGTGACAAACACTCTGACCGACACCAACTTAGGGAGGAAAGGGTTTATTTCATCTTACATCTCCTGGGTCACAGTTCATCGACTTGGGGGGCCCAAGCAGGAAATCAGGGCAGGAACCTGGAGGCAGGAGCTGAAGCATAGGCCATGGAGGAGTGCTGTTCACTGGCTTGCTCCCCTGGCTCATGCCCAGCCTGCCTTCTTATACAGTACACAACAACCTGCCCAGGGTGGCACTATCTTTGTGGGCTGGGCCCTCCCACATTGCTTGGCCATTCAAGACAATACTCCACAGATGTGGCCACAGGCCAATCCAATGGAGCCAATTCCCCAATTGAGGCTCCCTCAACCCAGGTGTGTCAAGTTGACACTAAAGCTATCCAGCACAATTGACCCCTTGTCAACTTGACACACACAAAACACATCACTATTAAACCACCACCTTTCCAGTCTTTCCCCAAAGTATGATGTTAACATTATCACAACTAAGACAGTAAACTCTTAAAAGCCCACAGTTCTTAAAAATGTCCAACACACTTAAAAGTTCACAGTCTATTAAAAGTTGCTTAACTGTGGGCTGCTGTAAAAATCCAAAGCAAGTACTGTCCCATTTCAAAGGGAAGAATCAGGCACACCTCAAGCAAACCTAAGCCAGCAAGTAGCTCAAGGCTGGACACCTGGGACTCACTCACGATTCTTCTGGGCTCCAAAAGGGTTCTGGCAGCTCCCCTTCTCTGACTCTGCCATCCACAGCACACACAGCTCATCTCGAAGGCCCAGGCCAACTCCATTCCACACCTGTCGCTGCTCCTGGTGGTCATCCCAGGTCCTGGATTCTCCAAAACCTGGGGTCCCACTGAAACTGAGGCAGCACCTTCACCAATGGTCTCTCTGACCTCTCCTGGTGCAAAGCCTCAGCCTTCTCTCCATGACCCCTGCAATCCTGGGGTCTTCACTGCAACCGAGGTGCACTTCCACCAATGGTCTTTCCTGACCTCTCACAGTGCCAAGCCTCGGCTTGCTCTCTGTGACGCCCTTCAAATTTCAACACCGGACCATATAGAGACTCTTACACACTACCAAGTCCTGCTTCTGGCTTGAGATGGAGGCTCAGGCCCTCCTGGATCATAGCTCCTGTGTGCTGACCTTGAAGAAATTCTTCCACAGAAGATTCACCACAATGATGCTGGTCTCTTATTACTTTACAGCTGATTTTTCAGCCCCAGCTAGCCAGCATCAATTGTCCCAGTACAACATAGCTTTCACTTCAGGTTTGGTCTCTTGTTACTTACAGCTGATTTCTTCAGCCCCAGCTGACCAGAACCCACAACCAACTAAGTCCTGATGATCTCTGTTCCCCTTTGAAACTAGAAACTTTACAAGCCAGGCCTCAATCTTCTACAATTCCTTCAGCAAAACTGCTCCAAGCTCCACAGCAAACAATCTTTGGCATTCAATGATCTTCCCAACCCAAAGTTCCAAACGCCTCCACAATCCTTCCCCAAAACACCAAGGTCAGGTCTTGTAACAGCAATACCCCACTCTTCTGGTACCAATTTCTGTCCTAGTTTGTCTTCCATTGGACTGATAAAAACACTCTGACCGACACCAAACTTGGGAGGAAAGGGTTTATTCATCTACCTCTCCTGGGTCACATTCATAACTTAGGGGAGCCCAAGGCAGTGGAACTCAGGGCAGGACCTGGAGGCAGGAGCTGAAGCATAGGGCATGGAGGAGTGCTGATCACTGGCTTGCTCCCCTGGCTCATGCCCAGCCTACCTTCTTATACAACCTGCCCAGGGTGGCACTAATTGTGGCTGGGCCCTCCCACACTGTTTGGCCATCAAGACAATACTCCACAGATTGTGGCCACGGGCCAATCCAATGGAGCCAATTCCCCAATTGAGGGCTCCCTCACCCAGGTGTGTCAGTTGACAACTAAACTATCAGCACAACCTGGGTTGCATGTTTGTCCTTTAAACTGGGAATGCTTTGCTCCACATGTCTTCTTTGTTCATTAATTTGCATAGAAAGTCAGTTGTAATTCTGATAGTTCCCTTTATAGGTCACTTGTTGTTTGTTCTCTTGTGCCTTAAGGATTTTGTCTTTGTTTTTGGTGTCTAGCATTTACTATTGTGTTTTTTTTCTGAACTTGTCTGTTTGGAGTTCTATGTTGCTTTTTTTTTTTTTTTTTTTTTTTTTTTTTTGTTTTTTTTTTTTTTTTTTTTTTTGGTCTTTTTGAGACAGGGTCTCCCTGCATTCCCAGCTTTCCTGGAACTCACTTTGTAGATCAGACTGGCCTTGAACTCACAAAGATCCACATGCCTCTGCCTCCTGAGTGCTAGGATTAAAGGCATGTGCCACAACGCCTGGCTCTATGTGCTTCTTGTATTTGTATTGCTTTGTCTTTTTTTAGTTTGGGGAAGTTTTCATCTATTATTCTGTTGAAAATCTGATCAATATCGTTCTCTTGGGATTCTTCTCCTTCCTCTATTCCTATGATGTGGAGGTTTGATCATTTCATAGTGTCCCACAGTTCCTGGTTATTCCACTTTTGTGTATTTTTAAATTTTTCATAATCTTTCCTTAAGGTTTTTGGTTGTTCTGTGTTATCTTTCAGATCTGATGTTCTTTGTTCTGCTTCCTCCATTTTGCTTCTGAGGCTTTTTCCATTCCTTTCCTCTTGATTGGATGAGTGTTTGATTTCCTTTTTCATTTCCTCTTCTGATTTCTTTAGTATTTTGACTTCCTTTTGGAGCTTCTCAATCTCTTCCTGTAGCTCTTTGCTTCACTGGTTGGTTTCCTTATCTTTTTCAGCAAGGGCTCTTTTCAGTGTTTTTACTTCCTTCCGGCATTTGTCATTCTCTCTCTCTAGGTTCTTCTTGAGTTCTTCATTCTCTTTTCTTAGTTCCTTGATTTGCTTTTTATAATCTTTTAGTTCTTTAAGTATGTTCACAATTTTGTTTCTGATATCTGTGTCCTGGGCCATCCCGAGGGGGATCCCACTGTAGGAATCTTCCATAGCGTTGGTAGAGCTTGGTGGGGGATTATCCTGCCCCTTTCCCATGTTGTCTCTTCTTTGTGTTCCTGGCATATGGGCTTCTCCTTGCCTATATTCTAATGTGAGTTCCAAATGCCTCTTCACTGCGTTGAAGGCTTGCTTTCTTGCCTCCTTCAGATGCCTTCCTGCACTTCAGCTGGTCTTGGGAGATCTCAGATCTCTGTCACTCCTTTTCAATATAATTCTTGAAACATTCTAGAACAATAAGATAAGAGAAGGAAATTAAAGTGGTACTAATGGGAAGAGGTCAAATTATCACTATTTGTAGATACTGTGGTATTATATGTAAGGGATCCCAAACATTACCCCAGAAATCTGCTAGAAATGATCAATACTTTCGGCAAAGTGACAGGTTACAAAATCAACTCACAAAAATCAGTAATCTTCCTGTGAACCAAAAAGAGTCAATGAGAGAAAGAGTACATGGAAACCCTTGCATTCACAATAACCCAAGGGGAAAAAAATCTAGGGATAAATCTAACCAAGGACATTATAGCTCTCTAGAATGAAAGAATTAAATCTTTAAAGAAAGACACAGAGGAAGACACCTTTGATGTTCATGGTTTGGTAGAATTAATATTATGAAAACAATGATCCTACCAAAAGCAATCTGTAGATTCAACGTGATGTCAATAAAAATCCCCAAGAGATTCTTCACAGAACTAGCAAAACCCATCCTAAAATTCATATGGAATCATAAAAGACTCTGGATAGCCAAAGCAATCTTGGGCAAAAAAACAATGCTGGGAAGATGACTGCACCTCTTACTATCTTTCTGCCCCCTTATCCACAATGTTCCCTGAACCTTGGGTGGGTGAAGTTGAATATGGATATTGTCCATGGGATCGCCCTCTGTAGGCTCCTAGTCTTCATGGTTTGGCCATTCATGCCCTTTTGAATTCCTGGCCTCCCATTGAATGGGAGAGCTTCCTTAATGAGAGTTAAGAGGTTAATGTACAACTGGCTAATTTTTAGAGAATAAGAGATGGCAGAGTGTATGTCTCTGGATAAGACTCCTATACTAAACCTTACTCACCCATGGCTCATTGCAGAAGGGGGAGGTGGAAAGATGGTAAAAGTCAGTGTTGGTGCATGCATATAAGGAAACAGGCTTTCAGGCCACTGGGAACTTGCTCATATGAACTTGCAACAATGGTGACAGCATGCACAAGACCCATGTCCACTCAATCAGACAAAAACCCACCACAGAACTGGAAAAACATGCAGCAGGTCCCTACTGTAGCAGAGAAATTATTGGCAAGTGATTACTGCAGGGTGAGGGAGAGTAGATTTTTCAGGGAGTGACTTAAGATAGGCTGAGAGGCTCCAGTGGATGAACTTGCACAAAGGGACATCAGGGTACAAGTGCTTGACTGGATAGGACTTAAGGTATGTGACAGAATCCATGAAATCCAGTGGGCGGGTATTGTGGGGGATGCTGCTGGGGTATGGGCCTTACATTTAATCTAAATCTATTATGTGAAATGTACAACACTCAGTTAAAAATATAAAAAAACCCACTAAAATCTAAATTTGTAACAATATAAAACATCTACTCCATTTAAAAAACTCTACACTTTCATAAGAACCCATTACAGCAGCATTTTCTACTGACCGACAAATAGGACATAATCTATGATTTTGGCTGACTCTAAAGTTGTATAGCTCTTCCTTTCTAAAACTACTTTCTAAATTCATTCAATTCTGTTTTCTCTGCCACATTTATCGTCTTTCCAACTTTTATTTCTCACCACACTGTTGCAGTCATGGAAGGCGTTATATGCGGGCACTCTTTGACTTCTTGCATACAATTTGCATTTAATACTAATAACATCTTTGGAGGTAAGAGGCATTTGCATACTCATCTTCATATAGAAATTTGGGCATCAAGAAGATAAATTTCTATTTTTCCTAGGAATTCAGCCTTGGCGATCTCACTCTAAGAGCTCTTGCTTTGAGTCTCCACTCGCTTAAAAACAGGGTTTATTGATTTTATTTTATGTGGATGAGAATTTTCCTGCCTGCATGTACGTATGTGCAACACACACACACACACACACACACACACACACACAAACACCATTCACTGTTAGTGCTTCAATATTTTTGCAGATTTCTCTCAACTGCTTTCCTTACATTTGTTCTTGACCTCCTGTAAGACCTTCCATTCTGCAGATTGCTCTGAGTTCCTTGCATTTGTGATGTAGACCTGAAGTTGTACTGTTTTATTTTATTTTATTTTATTTTGTAGTGCTGGGGATTAAATGCAGGACATTGGACAGGTTAGGCAAGCATTCTTCCACTAAGCTAAATCCCAAACCACTTATTTATTTATTTATTTATTTATTTATTTATTTATTTACTTTTGTATGTGTATGAGTGTACTGTCTGCATGTAGGTTTGTGCAGCGTGTTGTGCAATGCCGCGGAGTTCAGAAGATTCCCCTGGAACTGGAGTTCTCCTGAAATTGGAGTTACAGACAGTTCTTAGCTGCCATGTGGGTGCTGGGGATCGAACCTGGGTCCTCTGCAAGAGCAGTCGATGCTCTTAACCACTAGGCTATCTCTCCAGCCCCCAAACCACTTCTTATGCTGTACTTCAGATCTCTGAACTAACTCATCGTGTATAACATCATATAAATGCAAGTTCACATCCTTTGCTCTCTTTTTTCCTTTTTCCTCCTCTTTGGCTCACAGAATAGATTTTAGCTGTTCTTATAATAACACAAAAAGGTAACTATAAAAGGTGATGGGTAGGGTTGTTTGCTTGACAATTGTGATCATTTTACCATGTGTGTATATATTGAAACAACATGTTATGTACTGTAAATATACATTATAAAATGTCCTGGTTATAGCATCCTCCTGCTTGAAATCTCAGTATCTTTGTTTTAAGCATAAATTTCAGATCCATTTTTCTTAAATTTTTATTATTTATTTTATTTTATGTGTATGAATGTTTTATGCATGTAAGTTTACCACATATGTGCAGTGGCCACGGAGGCCAGAAGAGGGCATCGGATCCCATGGACTTGGATTTATGGGCAGTTGGTAGCCACCATGTGGGTGCTGGGAAATGAACCTATATTCTCTATAAGACCAACCAGTGCTCTTAACCTCTGAGCCATCTCTCCAGTCTCCAGATGCTTTAATCTTACATAAAGCCTCTTCAGTCACCATTTTCCCAGCACAGTTCTCACGGTCTGACCCACCGTCTAGCCTCATCTTGCTTTGATCTCTCTTGTTCTGTGTGCTGTTGGTCCCTTAGCGATCTGACTGGGAGTAAATACACCATGGGCTGTCCTCCCTTCCATCTGGAGGGTGGAGTTGACGCTCCCCTTATCCCCCATTTCAGATCACACCCCTGATGGCTCTCTCCTAATCTTGGATGTCAGTGGCCCTTTCTTTCAGATAGCCTTCATTCTTTCTTTTCATGTCCTTTGTGGACTTCCTTTCCCACACTCCTTAGGGATCCACCACTTTTAATTCAGAAACTTCTGTAGTTAAGGAAACATATGGCTTAAGCTAATGTGGCTATGGATTCCTGCTAAACCTCACCATGAACTCCATGCTCGCTTTCAGATTCTTGTGTGTGTGTGTGCATGTCTGTGTGTGTACATACGTGTTTGTAGAGGTTTGTGGCTATGTAGATGTGTACAGAGGTCAGAGGAGAGTGTCAAGATGTCCATGTCCTCTTTTGTTGCCCTCTGCCTTATTCCCGAGAGACAGAGCATCTCACTGAACCTGGAGGTTAGCTGATGACCCTCAGGCTCCTGAGATCCTCCTGTCTCTGTGAACCCAACACTGGGCTTATGGTGTATGTGGTCACACCTAGAGCTCTATGTGGTTGCTGTAGATCTAAACTCAGATCTATATGGTTGCACAGCAAGAATTCTTATCCACTGAGACTTCTCCCCAGCCTCACTTTCAGATTCTTGTATCCAGCTGACTTCTAGGTATCTATTCTGGAAATGTGCCTGATGATTTGAACTCAGTATGTTTAAAACTGTGCCCATTTCCTCTCTTGAATTCTAACAAGTGCTCTTGTACTCCCATAGCTCAGTTCACCGAGGTATTCAGACCAGCAACCTCAAAATTATCTCTAGTATTTCCTTTTATTTGCCAGGACTTTAGGTCCTGTTAAGTCAATCTTTAAAGTGTCTATTGAATAAATTTGGTCAGTCATATGTCATGTTTCAAATGAAATATTGTTAAAGTAACCCCAGTAGTTTACCTTATGGATCATTCAGTCTCTATGTTTCCTTTAATAGGAAGAATTAAGTCAAAGGAGTCGATTTAATGTGATCCACTTATCTAAGAGGGAGGGACGCCCCACCGCAGTGGAAGTGGTACTGGCTTCTCTCAGTGGCTCCCTGCATTCTCCTGAGCTAGGCTTAGCTGTTTCCTGGAGTCCCGGGCCTGCTGTGCTGAGAATGACGATGGCAGGAGAAGCAGCAGCGGCAGAGCCTCTGCCCTGTCCTCTCCCACGGCTGCCTCCAGACTTTAGGACTCTCTTTAAATTGGGTGTAATTCAAACTTTTTCACACATCTCATTCAATCAAAACATTCATTTGAAATTGATCTTTGAGGTTCTAGTGGATTAAACAATCTATACCTTCCTCACAGGACTCAGCTTCTCTTGGGGGTCCCAGTCCCAGGGTGCAGCATGGGCAGGATTAGAAGTCATGTGCCTCCCTCTCTGGGTGAACTCGGAAGGTCCAGTGCAATTTCTACTGGGACTTTAAATCATAAAGGTTGATATAAGGATGGAAGAAAAGGCTTGAAAAATGGCTCAGCGAGTGATACTGCTGCCAAGCCCAATGACCTGAGTTCAATTCCTGGACCTCACAGAGTGAAAGGAGAGATGCAATTCCTGTAAACTGCCCTCTGGCCTCCACAGTTCTGCTGTGGCATGCACTTTCTAACACACAAAATGAATTAATGAGTGAATGAATGAATGAATAAATAATTATAAAAAAGAAGGGAGTAAATTTTAGGGGCTTTGTGACAGTCACTTGACAGCATCAGGAATCACCTACGGACAGGTCTCACAGCCCATACGTGTGGGATTATCTTGATTAGGTAAACTCAGGTGGGAAGAGTCTCCGTTCTCTGGGCTTTGGGTCTTAGGCTCTATGAAAAGGAGAAAGTCAGTTCAGCACAGCACGCAATCACTCTCTGCTTATTCTTTAAAGACATTTTATTTATTATTTTTATTTTATGCATATGCACGTATTGCCTGCATATATGTATGTAAGTGTGCCCATGTTGTGCAATGCCCACAGAGGACAGAAGTGGACATAGGATCCCCTAGGAACTGGAATTATGGATGGTTGTTAGCTGCCATGTGGACACTGGGAATTGAACCCGGGTCCTCTGCAAGAGCAGCTCCTGCTCTTAACCGCTGAGCCATCCCACCAGCCCACATGCTCTGCTTCTTGACTGATGATACAAGGTGACCAATTGCCTTAAGCTCCTGCTGCTGGGACTTCTGCATCGTGATGGATTGCACCATCCAACCATGAGCCAAAATGAACCCTGTGTTCCTTAAGCTGCTTTTGTCAGGGCGCTTTATTTCAGCAACAGGAAAAGTAACTTCATGCAGGCTTGCTGCCCTCCGTGGCAGCACTTGGATACAATGGTTCAGTAGGCTGCACACAGAGCCACAGTGGCTACTGTCCTGATGAATGTTCTGCTTCTAAGCCAGGATCTCCAGTCTACTGTCTGTTGTGTGAGATAATTAAACGTCATGCTTATAAGTCCTTCTTTCTCCTCTTCCTCCTCCTCTTCGTATTCCTTCTTCCCCTGTTCCTGTTCCTTTTGGTTATATTAACTAATGTGAAATTTAATTTCTGCAACCAGAGTCCCAGCAAGAAGGAGAAATCATCTCATAAAAACCTTTTGCTTGAGAGATCAGAAAACTGACATATCAGTGACTTTCCCAAGATCATGCAGTGAATTATGGACTACAGGGATATTCCATCTTTCCTAGACTAACATTCTTTAAAGTAGTTTAAAATATTTGTGGATGCTAACACCAAATCCCCAGTTGAAAGGCAAGCTGAGCAACATTATTGTTATATTTCTTTTTATGTGATAGCAACTGTACTGTTATAATGTGAATCTCTTAATGGGCTCTAGAATTGACCTATCACTTATTTTCAGACTCTGTAATTACTGTATATGGGTGGAAGGTATGTATTCATATCTTAGAGTAATATAAAATTAAAGGGGAAAATGTGAATGCCTAAACATATTTTGGAATTAACATATAGTTTATTCTTGGAGGTCATAATTTTGACACATATGTGATGTTTATATAGGCATATTTTGGAGCAATACAAAGGGGGAGGAAACAACAACAACATAAGGACTGGGTCAAAGAACTGACTGATACAGTTAAATTCTGCCCAAAACAACAAGCCTCTGCGGAAAAAAAAATCTTTGAAAAGACTGAGAGAAAGATGCAAGACATGTATGGCAGAATGCATGAACTGGGGTGGGATGGGAGTCAGGAAGAGGGGAATGAGTCTAAATTGGACTGAAAGATGATGTATGAAATGCATAAAACATCTATAAAAAAACATGTTGCTAGGCCCAGAACCCCTTTGTGGAATGCTCACTTCCACCACTTATTTTTTTGTGTGATTTTGGGAAGCTCATTTAGTTTCTTTCAGCCTCAGTTATCTCACAAGTAAATTGAGATAATCCATAGTACTTAATCTGTAGGTCGTGTACATGGTACTGCTTAATAATTGCATTTGTAATTCACCTTCAAGAGAGAAATAGATGTTACTACTGTTATTATGTCCAAAGACCAACTGTATATTTATGAATATTGTTTTAAATTGCTTATAATTTCTAACATGGTCACAGAATACTTTATATGTATCAACTGAGGTTTTCTTTAGCCAGGAAATTTTTATGCAGATGTCCAATGTGCCTCATGAACAGTTACCAGAAGAGTGATTGGAGCTTGGTAGTTTATTCTCTTTCACTCTGGAAAAAAAGTCATTAAAAAGACTGTTCTTTTTCCCTCTTTTTTTCCCTGACCAATGAAAAGGACATCAAAGTACAGTGTTTGACAAGAGGACCAGTTGGTTCCATTCAGGGGCACATTATGAATTGTTCGTTTTCGACAGGGGGAACAATTCATTACATTTTGTTTATGCAGCGCCTCCTGAAGGTCTGTTTCTAAGTGCTTCACAAAAAGCTTGTTCTCACTGAGACACACTTGTCCTTCAGGGTTCCCAGGGATTGAAGATCGTGTGTGCAAATAAAATAAACTCACCCTGAAGGCCAGTAATTTAGATTAATAAAGAGCTATGTTTACATAACTCTGTTAACACAATTCTACACGGCAAGTCAAATCCAATTTTCTCAGGCTGTAGGGCCATTTCTGAGCAGGGCTTGGTGAAGAATGTCTAGTTTGTGGGTATGCAGAACAAGGAGGAAAGTCTTTCTGTAGTCTTTGGACCTCTGAGAATCTATTTCTGTGACTGTCATGTCTTAGGAGATTGCTCTATGGTTAAATCAGCTTCAACATGGAAAATTCTGTATTTATAGGAGTTCAGATTTCTGGATCCAGTCAATTCATCCTTCTGTCTTTCATCATCCCATCCGTCTATTTTAAAGACCATTTCCTAGGTTTATGACAGCAATAGCATTCTATCCCTTTTGTTTCTGACTCCTCAAATAAGAGAACTAAACAAGGAAAAAAGGAAAAAGGAGCCCCCAAACCCCCAAAAGCAAGCAAACAGCAGCACGAGCATGAGGGTGACCATCATCAGCATCATCAGCATCATCAGCATCAGCATCACACCAGGGTCGAGACGGCTAGATTGAACGATGCACAGGAGCTTTTGTATTTATATTCTCAACAAACTTTGTGATGACTGTGATTTGGCTTTATCCTCTTTTCTTCTAAAAGAACAGAGGCCCAGAGCAGTTACAGCTTTGGGCAGCTGTAAAACTTGATCAAAGGAAAGGAAAAGAAACTCAACTCTAGATTGTGTCGTGTGACCCGGGTATGACATGAGAGGTTTTCATGTTCATAATGTTTTTGCATTGGTCAGAAAACACTGAAGTGTGTGTGTGGTGTGCGTGTGTGTGTGTGTGTGTGTGTGTGTGTGTGTGTGTGTGAATTAGAAAAGTATGGAACTGCTAACGTCACTTGGAAGTGAAGTCTCTGGTCTTGCTATGGTCTCATGCTGCCTTCCCAGAGACCACGTGGGGTCAAAGCCCTCACCCTCTGCTCACACCAGGCCTTCCTCACCCCCTGCTCACACCAGGCCTTCCCAGACACTTTGGCTTTCTTCCTCTTTTCTTCCGAAATGTCAATGAGAAGGGTCAGAAAGGAAAACCACAGCAACAACACAAATAGCTGAGGAAGGATTTCGGTGGAAGAAGGGCCTTGGGGCTGTGTGGTGCTGTGAAGATAACATTTTATATCAGTGCTGGGAACCCAGGAAACACAGGCTTCCCCCAGGCTGCCTTTCCCACTGGCGTTTCTTGACCAGTTGTGGCCAGCCTGGCCTTTCCTCTCGCTCATGCCCTGACTGGCAGTGGCAGAGTCTCACGTGCTGGGGAAGCCTTTGCAGACTCTTCTTGGACCCTGTCTTCTGACTCTTGGCTCTGTGCTGGATCTCATTATCCCATTCCTTTCTGGATACATACTGTACTGGAATTTAATTAGCCGCTCTGCACAGCTTATCCCAGATCTAGGCCTCCAGCCTGCACCTGTCCCTGAAACGCCGTCTGTCCCACTCATGAGGGTGCCCACTGGCCTCTTGTGTCAGAACCTATCCACTGAAGCACCCTCCTCTTTCATTCCTAATTTCAGATAAAACGACACTCCATACACAGGGGCTTTCAATTTCACTTAAGTCACTGAAGGATTTATTGACTGACTTATTCCACAGCCTTTTTGTTTAGGTACTTAACTGAGTTTCAGGTAATATGCTAAGTACTGACTTGCAGGCATAGAAAATGGTATTCCAGTTCTCAGGTGCCTTCCAGCCTATGATTGTTATCACATGTGTTTGTGTGCTAGGCAGCAGACAGTAAGGGAATGCTTTAATGCTGTGGAATTGGTGCCACAATAAAGGCAAAGTTGGGGGTGTTTAGAGGTGGTAGGATGCTCCCCAGAAGAGACAGATGCACCACCTGCCCTTTCTCCCACTCACTCTAAGCTTCACCTCTGATAAACCCTTCTTCATGCTCAGAAGACACTTCCTGTCACTCTCCCGCATGTGAATTTTGTCACATCTTAATGTCCTCATGTCTCACCTCCAACACATGGTTGTGAAGCCGTCCCTGCTGCCTTCAGGTCAAATGACTCCATTATTCAGTCTTCCTTTTGCTTGTGTGTGTGTGTGTGCGTGTGTGTGTGTGTGTGTGTGTGTGTGCGCGCGCGCCATGGTGTGCACGTGGGTGCAGTCAAAGGACACTTTATGGACATGGGTTTGCTTCTTCCATCACGTGGGTTCTGGGGCGTGAAACCAGCTGATCAGGCTCGGTGGCATGTCCCGTCACCCCTCAAATAATCTCACGGCTCTTGGTTAGCCTTTGAGTGTAGGCCCAGAGACTGTTTCTTATCATCTTTGTGCTCCTCCTGCTCTAGTGCTCGACCCCAACTTGGCCCATGAACAACATGCTTTTTGCTGTGTGAGGCTGTCTAGAGTGGTAAGGTATCGTGGTTTCAGTATTAAATGTCTTCTCCAGCCGTTTGTGTTGGTAGAAACTTTGGTTCTAGCTGGAGGAAGCAAGTCCTTGGGGCATGCCTTTGAAGGTTATGGATGGTCCTCTGCTCCTTCCTGTTTTGTCGCTGAACAGCCTCCTCCTCAGCACACTCTTCCCCCTGTGGTGCTCTGCCTCATCAGTGGCCCAGACTCAACAAAGACAAGGACTATGGAATGAAATCTTTGGAACTCTGAACTCTGAAACTATTGTTGATTTCAGTCCCTAACATGAGAAGCACAGGCAAGTTCAGCAGGCCTTTCCCTCACTTGGTCACCCATGACTAGCAAGAGATTCTGCTGCCTGGCAGTTAGTAGCAGGGCAGACTGATCGGCACTATCTGGACTGCAGGGAGGCTCAATAATGGGACCCAAAGCTATTGGCTACCATATGGCCAGCTGGCATCCAGTGGCTGATATAGAGTGAATGCTCTTTAAATGTTGAATAAATTAATGCATTTAGAGGCAAAAATACAAATAAGTAGTATTTTTCTACTAATTTTTGCTACCATCATAGAAGAAACCGATCCCTTATTATTTCTTTTTATATCTTTTTTATTATTTTTATCATATGTGTATAAGTGTTTTGTGTGCATATAAGTGCACCACGTACATGCAATGCCTGCAGAGGTCAGAAGAAGGTGTCAGATCCCCTGGAACCAGAGTTATGTATGGTTGGTACCCTCTATGTGGGTGCTGGGAATCAAACCTGGGTCGCCTGGAATAACAGCACCTGCTCTTAACAGCCGAGCCATCTCTCCAGCCCCACTAACTACTATTTCTAGTATTGCCTTATTGTTATGTGTACTGTAAAAGTGTTGGTTATTTATCTGGAAGAGTGTGAAGGATAGGTAATAAAATTTAAGGGTTTATGCTTGTTTCTGTTCTCATCCCTGTGACAGACTACTTGACAGAAGGAACTTAAGGAAGAAGGTTCTATTGGCTCTGAGCTTAGAGGACATAGCTCACCATGGTGGGGAGACATGGCCACTGCAGTGGGTTGGTTCATGGTGGGGCAGCGTACAGCAGCAGCTTCTCCCATGACACTGGTCAGGAAGCAGAGAGCTAGGGCTGGACGAAGGGCGGGGCTATAGCTTTCAAGACCCTTCTACATCTCCAGCTGAACCCTGTGTCCAGAGTTTTCATGACCTCTCCTAGTGTGCAAACCTAGGTCTGTGGGGGACATCTACTCAGACTGTAATACCCCTTATGTTCGAACACTTACGTTGTCACATCCTTTGTCACTTTATTTTCTCATGCATTGTTTGGGAAGTGTTGTTATTGTTGCTTTAGAGGTGAAGATTCTGAAGTTGAAGTTTATTGAAGCTACATAGTGTGGAGAGCTGGAGTTTGAAAGGGCTGTCTTCATGCAGTGCTGTTGTGTTTTCCGGGTTACTCTGTGTGATTTCCTCTTCATTAAAATCTGAAATATGTACTGGGGAAGAAACAGCCATTGTTTCAGTTTACTATCACTCAATGTCATTTCATTCTAGGTCTTCAAATCCCTTTAGTGGTCCTCATGAAGGAAATCTCAAGCCTACTAGACATGAATTAGTTGTTCCTGTATTTTACATCTTAAGAAACAAGTTGCTGAAGAACAAGGCAGGGTCTTCATCTGTCTCTGATAGAAGTGTGTGTCGGTCTGTCTGATGCTGATCTGTTAGTATCCTGGGGGGTGTCAACTCTTCGACAGGCCTTCATCCGTCTCTGATAGAAGTGTGTGTTAGTCTGGCTGATCTGTTGGTACCCTGGGGGTGTCAACTCTCTGACAGGCTCTATCTGTCCATGGCTACCATCAATAAAGCCCTTTAAGCAAATCTGTACATTTGGGGTCCGGCTGGTGAGGCACGTGCCATGGAGCACCCCCCATCCTAATAATCAAACTCTTGTAAGCCCCGTTGAATGAGATTCTTTCTCTGGGGACCAGTATATGTTTGTTTGTTGGCTCGGTCCTAATGACTTAAAGAAAAATGCCGGAAACCAGTCCTGCGCTCTTCCCTGAAAGGAACATTGGCCCTTTGTTTGTTCGTGCAACGCATTTGCAGAACGGCTTCTGAGTAAGTCCTTGGAATTCCTCATGGTTTGTATGTCTTTGTAAGCTCCTGGCATTGAAGAGGCAAGGTTTTTCTTTTCCTTTTTTTAACTCCCCAATGAATTCAATGTTGTATTGAACACGCTCTCACTCAATTTTGATAAAACCAACAAGTCACAAAGCTAACTTGGGTGGAAAAAGCAGGAACATGAGTAAAATCTGATACTGTTGTAGGCTGTCTGGCTTTAAAAGGTTGAGAATGTGGATGTTTAGACTGCAGCCTCACCTCCACTCCTGTTTTCTTACATTCTCTTTGTTCAGGAATAGTATCGTATTTGTTAGACCAACTACAATGCTGCTGAAAGGTGCAGTGTTTAAAAATATTTTCCAGGACATCTATACACAGTCCACATTTTGTTATTATTATTATTATTTTTTTTTTTTTTAAAATTTTAATTTATTTTTGTATGTGTATGAATGTGCTGTCTGGATGCAGGTCTGTGCACCCGTGTCGTGCAATGCCGCGGAGGTCAGAAGAGGGTCTCGGATTCCCCTGGAACTGGAGTTCTCCTGGAATTGGAGTTACAGACGGTTCTCAGCCGCCATGTGGGTGCTGGGGATCGAACCCGGGTCCTCTGCAAGAGCGTCGGTGCTCTTAACCGCTAGGCTATCTCTCCAGCCCTTGTTATTATTTTTTTGAATAAGCCCATTGGCCAAATTTGATGGTGGCTTGGATGGGTGGGGTTTATGGTACATAGCCTGAGGTTTCAAACCTCACTCCCTAACTTCTGCCTTTGGGATGCAGGGAAAGTTCTTCATTTTCCTGAACCTTAAATTCCTCCCTGCACAAAGTGTGACTCAATGCATTTGTCACTTGTGATTTTGATGGGAACTTAATTGGACAACACTCAGGATCCTCCTGAGATAGATAACCAGTGGGGTCCTGTGCCAGTGCTTCACCCGCCTGCCTCTTCCCCCTGCTCTGCCTTCCAGGCTAGGTAAGCACCAGGATAGATGAATGGTGTTGTTTGTTAAGTCCACTACATAATGAAGTACAGGCTGGATGGCTTAAACAATAGGCATTTCTAATTCTGCAGGCTTAAAGTCCAAGATCAAGGCAGGGGTTGTTTTATTCTTTTATTTTAAAAAAACGAAACAAATTAAAAATTATGTGTATGCACTTGTGTGTCTGCTTGTCTACATGTGTATTTTGTGTGTCTGCTTGTCTACGTGTGTACTTTGTGTGTCTGCTTGTCTACGTGTGTACTTTGTGTGTCTGCTTGTCTACATGTGTACTTTGTGTGTCTGCTTGTCTACATGTGTACTTTGTGTGTCTGCTTGTCTACATGTGGACTTTGTGTGTCTGCTTGTCTACATGTGGACTTTGTGTGTCTGCTTGTCTACATGTGTACTTTGTGTGTCTGCTTGTCTACATGTGTACTTTGTGTATGAAGATGCCACGGAGGCCAGAAGAGGGCATCAAACCCCTGCAGTGGAAGGTATAGGTGGTTGTGAGCCACCTGATATGGGTGCCAGGTTCTCTGCAAGAGCAACAAGGTCTTGATTGCTGAGCAATCTCTGTAGTCCCAGGAAATTTTTTCTGAGTTGCCTGGGCCTCGCTTGTAGATAACCCTGTGGCTTCACCTGATCCCTTCTGTTCCTCAGCTGTAGATAACCCTGTGTCTTCACCTGGTCCCCCTGTCCCTCACTTGTAGATAACCCTGTGTGTTCCTTCACCTGGACCCCCTGTCCCTCACTTGTAGATAACCCTGTGTGTTCACCTGCTCCCCCCTGTCCCTCACTTGTAGATAACCCTGTGTTTTCCTTTACCTGGTCCCCCCTGTCCCTCACTTGTAGATAACCCTGTGTCTTCCTTCACCTGGTCCCCCCTGTCCCTCACTTGTAGATAACCCTGTGCCTTCACCTGGTCCCCCTGTCCCTCACTTGTAGATAACCCTGTATCTTCACCTAGTCCCCCCTGTCCCTCACTTGTAGATAACCCTGTGTCTTCACCTAGTCCCCCCTGTCCCTCACTTGTAGATAACCCTGTGTCTTCACCTGGTCCCCCCTGTCCCTCACTTGTAGATAACCCTGTGTCTTCACCTGGTCCCTCCATCCCTCACTTGTAGATAACCCCATGTCTTTGCCTGGTTCCCCCTGTCCCTCACTTGTAGATAACCCGTGTCTTCACTTGGTCCCCCCTGTCCCTCACTTGTAGATAACCCTATGTCTTCACCTGGTCCCCCTGTCCCTCACTTGTGGATAACCCCGTGTCTTCACCTGGTCCCCCTTGTCCCTCACTTGTAGATAACCCCATGTCTTCGCCTGGTCCCCCTGTCCCTCACTTGTAGATAACCCTGTGTGTTCACCTGCTCCCCCTGTCCCTCACTTGTAGATAACCATGTGTCTTCACCTGGTCCCCCTGTCCCTCACATGTAGATAACCCTGTGTGTTCACCTGGTCCCCCTTGTCCCTCACTTGTAGATAACCCCGTGTCTTCACCTGGTCCCCCTGTCCCTCACTTGTAGATAACCTTGTGTCTTCACCTGGTCCCCCCTGTCCCTCACTTGTAGATAACCCTGTGTCTTCACCTGATCCCCCCGTCCCTCACTTGTAGATAACCCTGTGCCTTCACCTGGTCCCCCTGTCCCTCACTTGTAGATAACCCCGTGTCTTCACCTGGTCCCCCTGTCCCTCACTTGTAGATAACCCTGTGTCTTCACCTGGTCCCCTCTGTCCCTCACTTGTAGATAACCCTGTGTCTTCACCTGATCCCCCCGTCCCTCACTTGTAGATAACCCTGTGTCTTCACCTGGTCCCCTCTCTCCCTCACTTGTAGATAACCCTGTGTCTTCACCTGATCCCCCCTGTCCCTCACTTGTAGATAACCCTGTGTCTTCACCTGGTACCCCCTGTCCCTTGCTTGTACAGAACCCTGTGTCTTCACTTAGTCTCCCCTGGATGTGTCTTAGTTGTCATCTCTTCTTTTGATGGCACTAGTCATATGGGCTTAAGGACCATCCTAGTGATTCATTTAAACTTAGTTATCTTATGGGCTGGAGAGATGGCCTAGCGGTTAAGAGAGCTGACCGCTCTTGCAGAGGACCCGGGTTCGATCCCCAGCACCCACATGGCGGCCGAGAACCGTCTGAAGCTCCAATCCAGGAGAACTCCAGTTCCAGGGGAATCCGAGAGACCCTCTTCTGACCTCCGCGGCATTGCACAACACGGGTGCACAAACTTGCATGCAGACAGTACATTCATACACATACAGAAATAAATAAAATTAATAAAAAAAATTAAACTTAGTTATCTTGTTAAAGCTTGTATCTCTAAGCAGTCACATTCTCGAGTCCTGGTAAAAGACTTAAACATATTAATGTTCCTGCAGTGGGGGAATGGTTCAACTCAGCCCACGAATGAGGCCTGGATGGTCCCAGTGAATGCCTGGAAGACTCTACACATCAAAAATCAAAAGTGCAGTGCATGATTGCTCTCCCTTCCCCAGCTCTCTGAGTGGGCAGCCTGCAAGAGGTGCTCAGCTCTTTTCCCTTTTTCAGCTTCGCTTAAATTTCATCCACAGTCTCAAGGACCAATTAGATTGAAAGTCTTTGGGACCACATGATAGTTAATCTCAATAATCAACTTGATGAGATCTACAAACACCTGGGAGCTTGGTTGCTTGGTTGCTATCTTGATTAGCTCACTTCCTCTCTTACATAGTCCAGGACCCACACCCAGGAAACGGTGTCACCCACAGTGGGCCGAGCTCTCCCACATCAGTTAACATAATCGAGACAATCTCCCACAGACACACCCTTATGCTGACTTGTAGAGAATCCCATGTGGAATTTCTTCCCAAGTGATTCTCAGTGTGTCAAATTGATAATTAAAATTAACCATCCCAGACCACAACCTTGAACTGTGAGCCAAAATAAATACTTCTTTAAGTTGCTTTTGTCAGAAAAGCAATGAAGAGAGACCGGGTTGCTCTGTCAGATTGAGGGCTTTGAGCTATTAAATGTCTCATCGTGATGGCTACATGAGACATACTTGAGAATCGATTCATTTCTTCTCACCATTATATCCAAGGATACGCAGTATAACACGTCTAATAGCTAGCTTGGTTTCCAGTAAATGGTCATGTGTTATTTCAGCAAACGATGTTGAACATGCTTTACATGCTTGTTTACAGTCTTTTCCTCAGAGAAACTCATAGCCTACAGGGAAAGGCAATGTGGGAACATTATTTATGATGAGTAAATATAGTTTCTATGTGGCAGAGCTGGTGGAGGGGTTAGAGGAACACAGATGAGAAGATTGGAGGCTGGGAGGAAAGGCAGGAGATCTTGGACAGCTGGAATTCTGGGAACTTGCTAGTGGTCCACAGACTAGCATTTTTTGTGTGGTCTGAGAGTTCATTATACACACAGAATCCCAGACTTGACCAGACCATCATATTAGAATGTGTTCTGTTTCTGGACTTGCAGTCCAGACATTGGGATCTAAGGCTATGAATGACAACTGGTTGTTGTTCAGTTTTACCTGCTTTCCCTGGAGCAGGGTTGCGGCAGAGATGGAAGGCAACAAAAAGTAAATGTCCTCTTCCACGCTTGCAGTGATCCACAGAGGTGGCCATCCAGTTGGCGTTTGTATTTCCCTGACCATGTTGCATCTAGAGGGATCACGAATTAGTTCTTGCTAGGGAAGGGTGCAAGGGTCTGATGACGCATGTCTCCTCTGAGTCAGAGCTTTGTGTATGTGGCATGGTGTGCATATGTGGGCACAGGAGAGTGTGTTTGTGTGTGGTATATGATGTAGAAGTCAGAGGGTAACTTCAGGCATCATTCTTCAGGTGCCATTCGCCTTTGATTTTGGTACCAATTCCACACTGACCTAGAACTCACCATGTAGGCTAGTGTACTAGATAGCTTTAGTGTCAGCTTGACACACCTGGGTTGAGGGAGCCTCAATTAGGGAATTTCCTCCATTGGACTCACCTGTGGCCATGTCTGTGGGGCATTTTCTTGATTGTTGAGTGCTGTGGGAGGGCCCAGCCTACTGTGGGCAATGCCACCCCTGGGTAGGTTGTTCTGTATTGAATAAGAAAGCAGGCTGAGCATGGGCCAGGGAAGCAAGCCAGTAAGCAGCATTCCTCCATGGCCTATGCTTCAGCTCCTGCCTCCAGGTTCCTACTCTGAGTTCCTACCTTGGGCTCCCTAAGTGATAAACTGTGACCCAGGAGATGTGAGATGAATAAACCCTTTCCTTCCCAAGTTGGTAATGGGCAGAGTCTTTTGTCACAGAAATAGAGTAGCAGACTAGAAGAGCTAGACTGGCTGGCTAGGGAGGCCCAGGGCTCAACCTGCTTCTGGTTCCCCAGCTTTGGGATTACAAGTGCATACTACCAGTCCTGGCTTTTTAAAATATGAGCTCTGTGGTTTGAGTTCAAGGCAAGGATGTTAGCAACTGAGCTATCTCCCCAGCCATGGACTAGTACTTTTAAGAGCAGGTTCTTTTAAATACCTCCATTTCCTTATTCTTTGGCAGAAGGATAGATAGGAATTATAGTCTTAAAATGGCAAAACCACAAGACAGAAGAAGCTTGGGGGCCTGGAGTACCCTGTGGAGGAGAGCCGTCATTATTAACTGGTGGAAGACTATGAAATGAACTTTTATCATATTAATGCTATAGATATTTGGGAGCTGACAGCTATCACAGTATTCTTCTAGCTAAAATACACGGGCACAGTATTTAACCACAACAACAGAATCAACTGACAGTGAGCTGCAAAGTTACTGAGGCAAGAGGGAGAGGTGAGGACTCTGGTGAATTGGAGAGCATGCCTGTTCTGTAGAGGGGGGATTCTTCTAGTTACCTCTTCTGATCTTCGACTTGTACACAGGCTCAGAGTTGTCAGGTTTCCAATTTTAAAATCATGGCTCAAAGTTTCAAACCTATGTGCCAAATAAAACATGTCAGTGGGATTGTTCTATCACTCTGACAGCCAGATTGCATTTTCTGCATTAACTAAGAGCTGTCAGCTAGACCACCCTTTGCCTTCTTGCTGTCATCGCCAATCCCTTTGCAGATGAGGAAGCTGTGAGGGTTTCTGGAACAAGGGACTGTTCTTGGGAAGCATAAAGTGCTTGTTGTAGGACTAACAGGGGTGGATGGTGAGTTCTTCAGCCCACTTCCACCACTCCTGCACCTTCTACCAGGACTGATGTAGTGGGAGCTGTTAGACTGCTGCTGTTAAGCCTGATGTCATTTCTCCACAACCCTGCTCTCTTTCATTTCAGCCTTCTCGCACCTTATGCTGTATTGTCTGCAACCCCATTTTTTCCAGGGAAAGGCAGGCACTGGGAAGTATCTTACTGGAGTCACTTGGTTCTTGAGCCTCTCCACTAGTGCCTGGGATTTTCCTAGATTGCTCTATATAGCACAGTGAAGAACAAGTTGAACACCTTGGAGATGATTAGTTTCAGAATGGCATGGTATGAAGGGCCAGGGTTTGGTCACCTTGACCAGTCAGCCTTGAGGCCATCTCCAGCTTTCTTTGATGTGACCATCTGATGTTTAGGGTGGGAAGGAGGGACTTGGGGGAAGGAAAGGAGAATCATTCACTCTTCCTTTACTCTTAGATGCTGCATGTGCAACATCTGGTGTCTTGGCTGGTGTGCGTGCATTCCTTCTCTGTGCTGTCTAGGCTGGTGTGCATGCATTCCTTCTCTGTGCTGTCTAGGCTGGTGTGCATGCATTCCCTCTGTGCTGTCTAGACTGGTGTGCATGCATTCCCTCTCTGTGCTGTCTAGGCTGGTGTGCATGCGAGTGCATTCCTTCTCTGTGCTGTCTAGGTTGCTGCATGCGAGTGCATTCCTTCTCTGTGCTGTCTAGGCTGGTGTGCATGCATTCCTTCTCTGTGCTGTCTAGGCTGGTGTGCATGCATTCCTTCTCTGTGCTGTCTAGGCTGGTGTGCATGCATTCCTTCTCTGTGCTGTCTAGGCTGGTGTGCATGCATTCCTTCTCTGTGCTGTCTAGGCTGGTGTGCATGCATTCCTTCTCTGTGCTGTCTAGGCTGGTGTGCATGCATTCCTTCTCTGTGCTGTCTAGGCTGGTGTGCATGCATTCCTTCTCTGTGCTGTCTAGGCTGGTGTGCATGCATTCCTTCTCTGTGCTGTCTAGGCTGGTGTGCATGCATTCCTTCTCTGTGCTGTCTAGGCTGGTGTGCATGCATTCCTTCTCTGTGCTGTCTAGGCTGGTGTGCATGCATTCCTTCTCTGTGCTGTCTAGGCTGGTGTGCATGCATTCCTTCTCTGTGCTGTCTAGGCTGGTGTGCATGCATTCCTTCTCTGTGCTGTCTAGGCTGGTGTGCATGCATTCCTTCTCTGTGCTGTCTAGGCTGGTGTGCATGCATTCCTTCTCTGTGCTGTCTAGGCTGGTGTGCATGCATTCCCTCTCTGTGCTGTCTAGGCTGGTGTGCATGCATTCCCTCTCTGTGCTGTCTAGGCTGGTGTGCTGCATTCCTTCTCTGTGCTGTCTAGGCTGGTGTGCTGCATTCCTTCTCTGTGCTGTCTAGGCTGGTGTTCATGCATTCCTTCTCTGTGGCTTAGCCAAGAATAAGGTATCCTTTAGGGGACTCTGAGCATCCTCGCAGCTGTCGCTAGCCATAGATAGATCACTGGAACTTTGCAGCTAAGTGGCCCTGTAAAAATCATTTGTCATTTAGAGACTCAGTTTCCTCAGCTGCCGAAGGAATCAGAACAATGCTTACAATGTGGTGTGAAGTTTGGAGGAGCCAATGAAGGCTCCTAGTGGCCAGCATTTCTGAAAGCATTTTGTAGGGGGCCTTGAATGTGCTGCCCACACAGCAAGTGATTATCATCCTCAGAGCTGGGCATCTGCCAGCACATCCATGAATCTGTCCCCAAGCTACCAGCCTGAGG
Organism: Rhizomys pruinosus; assembly: GCA_009823505.1. NCBI lineage: Eukaryota > Metazoa > Chordata > Mammalia > Rodentia > Spalacidae > Rhizomys > Rhizomys pruinosus. The sequence goes on from VZQC01004414.1 coordinate 6,471,907, forward strand.
ATGCGGATGCATTTCTGATGCCCAGAGGCCGGCTTTGCAAAGAGATGCTAAACAACGTCCTCCATTCACAGCCTGGCCGGCTGGCCTGCCAACGTCCACGAGGCCTCTGGACTCAGAGAGCTATTGAAGGCAGGCCACAAAGATGCGCTCTCTCCCAGGCGGCCTGGAGAGAAGACAGGAGGCGCCCAGGCACAAGCGAGGGTTGTTTCTCATCAGCCTGCGGCCGGCAAATTCTGTCAAAGCAGCTGAAGGAGAGAAGTTCTGAAAACACCCAGGAAAAGCAAGCCCGATGGTGCGGGCAGGAGATAGAAGAGAAGGAGGCTGTGGAGACACAGTGGGCCCTTCACTGGGTGCTGGCAGCCATGCTCTGGCCATTGTTTGGAGCCCGGGTAGCAGGGAGGATGGGAGCCTTTCTTCCTTGGCTCCTTAAAGAAAGGATTGGTGTTAGACCAAAGAGTGCGTGTTGTATGAACAGTGACTGCCAAATGCAAAACCTTTGGCGTTGAATTAGTGAAGCTGGCATTCAAACTGAGCCTTTGTCCCCGGGGCAGAGATGATGGCATGGGCCCCTTCCAGCTTGGATGCCTCTCTCGCCCTTACTGGTCCCCTGAGTCCTAGCTGTTGTTACCCCACGTATAAAGTGGAAGTCAAGGTGGCTGTCTGCATGTTTTGTCCCTCCCCCTGCCCCTGGGAGACCTCTCACTTCTTACTTTCTCTTGGCCCAGCCAAGGTCATCTGAGATGCAACGTAGGTAAAACGGATCCTGGTACTTTTGCCCCCCTGGGACCTGTATCGGAAGTGTCTCAGGCAAGAGAACCTAGTGAGGTTATCTGCGGTACTGAAGAGAGGGGAAAAAGTTAGAGACTTGTCTTAAATCTGTGCACAGCATGCTACAGATGTATGCACACTCTACAGTCCAGATCAGAGGCCTGGGGAAGGGTGGGCAGCGACAGTTGCAAAAGCAGAAACGAAGGGTTTCTTTTCACAGAGGTGAAGGCGATGAGCCTGTCTCCATCTTGGCTCTTCCTGTGCTTTGGTGAGGGTTGATAGTGATTTGGATAGAATCTGGACAGAGGGGATGCTAGCTAGCTGTGAAGGAAAAAGTTCCCAGAAAATCCTGCATTGTGGACTGAACTTCCAGCAAGGCTGATTAGCACTTCATGACTGTGGAGAGTTGAGAACGTTGCGATTCCAGAGCCTATGCACATTTTATCTAAGGCCTTGTTTTGCCAGGAACAGCCACCCTTTGCCTACCCGTATTTCTGCCTTAGCATTTTTATGATTGACAAAGTATACTAATTTAGCAAAAGAAACAGCTTCCCCACCAATCAAAAGGCTAAGAATGTTATCAGATAACATGGAGACCTATTGTAGACCTGTCTACTGACTGTACCCACTGAGTATTTGACAACATGGAGACCTACTGTAGACCTGCCTACTGACTGTATCCACTGAGTATTTGACAACATGGAGACCTATTGTAGACCTGCTTACTGACTGTATCCACTGATGTATGTGATAACATAGAGACCTATTGTAGATCTGTCTACTGACCGTATCTATTGAGTATTTGACAACATGGAGACCTATTGTAGACCCGCCTACTGACTGTATCCACTGATGTATTTGATAACATGGAGACCTGTTGTAGACCTGCTTATTGACTGTATCCACTGATGTGTTTGACAAGTGTCTTGACTGATGACTTTTCTTTGCTCTGTTACTATAAAATCATAATGCAACTGTTACCACCCAGAACATGGAATTTGGGGTAACCAGAGTCTGTGTTCCCCGGCCACCATCACTCATCTTTGGTTCCAGAATAAACTATCTCTTATCTCCTTTGAGGTGAGAGTTAGGTTTTGGTGTTGACATAATCAAACCAGCCCACTGTTTTACTGAAGCATTTTCTACCTTCTTCCCAGGCTTCCTCCTTGACCTCTTCTCTTTTCTCTCTTTTCTCTTCTCTTCTCTTCTCTTCTCTTCTCTTCTCTTCTCTTCTCTTCTCTTCTCTTCTCTTCTCTTCTCTTCTCTTCTCTTCTCTTCTCTTCTCTTCTCTTCTCTTCTCTCCTCTCCTCTCCTCTCCTCTCCTCTCCTCCCTTCCCTTCCCTTCTTTCTTTTCTCTCCCCTCCTCTCCCCTCCCTTCCCCTCCCTTCCCCTCCCCTCCTTTCCCCTCCCTTCCCCTCCCCTCCTTTCCCCTCCCCTTTCTTCCCCTCCCTTCTCCTCCTCTCCCTTCCCCTCCTTTCCCTTCTTCTCCCTTTTCCTCCCTTCCCCTCCTCTTCCCTCTCCTCCCCTCCCTTCTCCTCCTCTCCCTTCCCCTCCCTTCCCCTTCCCTCCCTTTTCCTCCCTCCCCCTCCTCTCCCTTCCCTTCCCTTCCCTTCCCGTCTTCTCCCTTTTCCTCCCTTCCCCTCCTCTTTCCTCCCCTCCCCTCCCTTCCCCTCCCTTCTCCTCCTCCTTTCTCTCTGCTTGTTGCCTGTTGCCCAGGCTGGCTTTCACCTCCTGTACTCACAGATCCCCCTGGCTCAGCCTCCCAAGTAGCTGGGCTGACAGGCACTAACCATCACACAACAGCTACTGGGCTTGTAATATACCCATCACCTGGGGAGGATCTGTTCACTGGTTAGCCCAGAGCAACTGACACCAGAAGATCTCGCAGAGTCCTTCTTCCTGTCCATGGAGAATTGACACTTTCAGAGTGGGCTTTGTGAGGAGAGGCGGTAGGGTAGGTGTTACTCAGGCTCCTTTGGAATGCACAATGATTTTCTTTCTTCCTTAAACAATTTTTTGAACCCCCCCAAGAAGTAAACATTGCAAATAATTCCAAGATATAGATTTACTGGGTATTTTTGACTTAGCTGTGAGAGGAGGTGAGGAAGGGCTATCCAGATCAGAGCAAGGACGTCAGCTTTGCAGAGACAGCTGCGGTGGTCCCCGTGGGAGGAGCCTAGGAGAGGTGGTGACAGTGCCTGCAGCTTCACAAAGGAGGAGGAAATCAGAATTTGATTCCCTGCTTTATCTCACACCACATGACATTCTATCAGGCACATGATGTTCCTTCTGATTTTTAGTACACAGCCTATAGTTAAGGCTTAAAATAAAGTTGCTTTTTAGTTATGTGGTGTGTTCTCATGTAGCTAAACTGGTCTTAAACAAATAATCCTAGTAATGCTTTTGTTTTTCTAATTAGCATTTTCCTTAATTGTGTGTGTGTGTGTGTGCCATGGCATCTGTGAGGAAATCAGAGGACAGCTTGAGGGAGTGGGTTCTTTCCTTCTACCATATGGGTTCCGGGGATTGAAGTCAAGTCATCAGGCTTAGAGGCTAGTGTGGTTACCTCTGACCCATCTCTGTAGCCCTTTAACTAGAATGATAAGGTCATTAAATGTATTTGGCTAAAAAATTTAATCATTGCAAAGTGGTTATGTTCTGTGCCCCCACCCCCATCACAGCCAATAATTAAGTGCTGTTAAAATTTTCCAGAATATCCTTCAGACATTTTTTTATTTATGTTTATAAATGTGCGTGTTTTTCTTCAAACATTCCTCTCTGTCCCTTGTGTTTTGCTTAATAAAGTAACAAAGAACCTCTTGTACATAGTAGATAGACATCTGCCTCATTATTTTAAACAGCTACATAACCTTCTGTAATGGGATTAGCCAATCTTTTGCTATGTAGCAGTATTCTATCAAAATTTGTATCAGTGACTATCACAATGTAATATTTCTTTGCAAATATATCAGTATAGGAAATTTTAGGAAATGGTATTTCTTGGTTAAATAATATGTACATTATATGTTTTGAGAATTATTACTAAATTATTTTCCAAGAAGGATGCTTCTAAACATGAAGAGTTGTTTCCCTATATTCTCTTCCATACTGAATATTATTAGATCTTTCATATTATTGAGGAGGAGCTCCTAGGCATTGAACATGGGGCTTTGTGCCTGGCACAAGCTACGTCCCCAGCCTCAACTGTTTTTCCTGATATAGTGAAACTGGCATCTTATTGGTTGAAAGTTTATTTGTTTAGCTTTTTTTGTTTTAATTAATTAATTAATTTATTTTTATGTGTATGAATGTACTGTCTGCATGTAGGTTTGTGCACCTGTGTTGTGCAATGCCTTGGAGGTCAGAAGAGGGTGTTGGATTCCCCTGGAACTGGAATTCTCCTGGAATTGGAGTTACAGATGGTTCTCGGCTGCCATGTGGGTGCTGAGGATCGAACCTGGGTCCTCTGCAAGAGTGGTTGGTGCTCTTAACTGCTAGGCCATCTCTCCAGCCCCTATTTCTTTAGGTTTAAAATTTATTTATTTATTTTTTGAGAGAGGATCTCCCTGTAGCCACAGGTGGCCTGGAAGTCACCTACTATGAAGAGTAGGCTGGTCTTGATCTCACAGAGATCCACTTGCCTCTGCCTTAAGAGTACTGGGAAAAAAGCCAGGCGTGGTGGTGCATGCCTTTAATCCTAGCACTACTTGAAAAGACCAAAAAAAAAAAAGTACTGGGATTAAAGGCATGTACCACCACACCTGACTTGAATGTGTATTTCTTTAAATGTGAGTGAAGTTGAATATAATTTCTTGTGTATAAGCCACTTAAATTTATTATTTATTTATTTATTTATTTATTTATTTATTTATTTATTTATTTATGTCTTTTCAAGACAGGGTCTCCCTGTAGCCCCAGCTGTCCTGGAACTTGCTCTGTAGATCAGGCTGGCCTTGAACTCACAAAGATCTGCTTGCCTCTGCCTCCCAAGTGCTAGGATTAAAGGTGTGTACCACAATGCCCGGCTAAATTTATTCTTTTCTAAAGTGACTTCATTTGTTTTATTTTTATGTTGAACATGACTATTTCTTAAACTCTGATTTTTAACCATATGTCTGTGGGTAAGCAGGGTCCCAGAAGAAGCATGGTGATCTTTGCTCTCTGATATTCATCAGTTTCTGTATCTCTGTTCTTTCAAGTATAAGGGAGATTTATTGATGTGCAGTGAATTCAATGCTACAACACTCTGAAGTCTCACTGCTGAGCTTCTGCGGCTCCTGCTGTGGGCACTCACTTCTGAGCTTCTGTGGCTCCTGCCGTGGGCACTCACTTCTGAGCTTCTGTGACTCCTGCCGTGGACACTCACTTCTGAGCTTCTGTGGCTCCTGCTGTGGGCACTCACTGCTGAGCTTCTGTGGCTCCTGCCGTGGACACTCACTGCTGAGCTTCTGTGGCTCCTGCTGTGGGCACTCACTGCTGAGCTTCTGTGGCTCCTGCTGTGGGCACTCACTGCTGAGCTTCTGTGGCTCCTGCTGTGGGCACTCACTGCTGAGCTTCTGTGGCTCCTGCTGTGGGCACTCACTGCTGAGCTTCTGTGGCTCCTGCTGTGGGCACTCACTGCTGAGCTTCTGTGGCTCCTGCTGTGGGCACTCACTGCTGAGCTTCTGTGGCTCCTGCTGTGGGCACTCACTGCTGAGCTTCTGTGGCTCCTGCTGTGGGCACTCACTGCTGAGCTTCTGTGGCTCCTGCTGTGGGCACTCACTGCTGAGCTTCTGTGGCTCCTGCTGTGGGCACTCACTGCTGAGCTTCTGTGGCTCCTGCTGTGGGCACTCACTTCTGAGCTTCTGTGGCTCCTGCTGTGGGCACTCACTGCTGAGCTTCTGTGGCTCCTGCCGTGGGCACTCACTTCTGAGCTTCTGTGGCTCCTGCCGTGGGCACTCACTTCTGAGCTTCTGTGGCTCCTGCCGTGGGCACTCACTTCTGAGCTTCTGTGGCTCCTGCCATGGGTACTCTTTCCCACTGGCATGCTCTCTAGCTCCTTCACATCCTCAAGCTGTGTTCCAAGATGATTGTGAAAGGGAAAGGACAGAAGGTAGCCCTAGAAAATGAGGGTGATGTGGAGGAGAGCTCAGGCAACCCCAGCTGACAGCCAACAGGAACACCGTCCTGGGGGGCAAGTCTTTTATGTTGGTGACCACAACCTTGCTGACAGCAGGACCACACAGATTAGGCAGACTGGGAAAAGGACAACTACGTTCCTTCAATGGCATTTGCAGTCATCCCCCTGGATGTGTAATACAATACTGAAGAATCCAGAAGAGTACTGGGACATGAGAAAGAGCTGCATTTAAATCCCGATTCTGCTTCTTATTGGCTGTGTGTGCTTACATGAACACTTTTTTTCTTTTTAGCATTTTTATTGAAGTTATGTGTGTTTCATACATTGTTTCCCAGTCCACTCTAGACTCATCTTGTCTTCCATGGCTCTGACCCCACCCGAATTCATGTACCCTGCCATCCCTACCCTGTATCTTTTTCTGATTATTTTCAGTTTTTTCAAAGCAGAGGATTATTGTCCTTGGGTGAACTTTATTGTTTCAGTCTGTTCCCTGACCCTGTTCCTCTGCTGTTGTTCCCTTCAATCTGTACCACTTCAACATATGCATATATATATGTCACACCTATACTAAAATTATATCTTCTGTATACAAACTGTTTGTTATTTCCATATCATATGTCAAGATTCACATTGTTCCTTTTTAAATTTATATTACTCTAAGATATACCTACACATCCTCCACCCAGATAACAAGATTCCAAAGCTAAAAATAAGTGGTGGGTTAATTCTAGAGCCTGTTAAGGGGTTTACATTATTTTTTTTGAATAAGCTTTTTATTTATTTATTTTTAGACAGGGTCTCCCTAGAGCCCCAGCTGTCCTGGAATTCACTCTGTAGACCAGGCTGGCCTTGCACTCACAGAGATCCGCCTGCCTTTGCCTCCCGAGTGCTAGGATTAAAGGCATGTGCCACCACGCCTGGCTTAAAGATGGTTCTTAGCTGCCAGGTAGGTGCTGGGAATTGAACCCTGGTCCTCTGCAAGAGCAGTTGGTGCTCTTTACAACTCGGTGCTTGGTGCTAGCATCCACAAATGAGGGATACCATTCATTGTTTGCTTTTCTGGAACTGTGTTGCTTCACTTAACATGATATCCTCTAGTTCCATCCATTTACCTGCAAAGTTCATGATGCCATCTTTCTTTACTGCTGCATAGAATTCCATTGTGTAGATGTACCACATTTTCTCTATCCACTCACTGGTTGAAGGGCATTTGGGTTGGTTCCAGCTCTTCGCTATTGTGAAGAGAGCTGCAATGAACATGGCTGTGCATGTATCTCTGCAATAGGATGAGTCTTGTGGGTATATACCCAAGAGTGGTATGGGTAGGTTAGGTGGTAAGCTCATCTTGAGTCTCTTCAGAGTTCTCCATATTGCTTTCCATAGAGGCTGTATGAGTTTACATTCCCACCAGCAGTGGATGAGTGTTCCACTTTCCCCACAACCTCTCTAGCATTTGGTATCATTTATTTTCTTGATCCTACCCAGTCTTATTGGAGTGAGATGATATCTTAAAGTTGTTTTAATTTGCATTCCTTAATTATTAGTGATGTTGAACATTTTTTATGATGTTCCTCAGCCATCTCTAATTCCTCACTTGTGAAGTCTCTGTTCAGCTCTTTAATCCATCTTTTTCATTGAGTCATTTGTTTTCTTACTTCTTTGCTTTTTGAATAGTTTATATATTCTGGAAGTCAGTGATCTGTCAGATGTATCACTGGTGAAGGTTTCCTCCCACTCTGTGGGTTTTCTCTTCACTTCACTGTTTGTTTCTTTCTCTGTACAGAAGCTTTTGAGTTTAATGAGGCCCCACTTGTCAATTGTCAACTTCACTTCCCATGCAGCAGCAGTCTGATTTAGTAAGTCTTCTCCTACGCCTATGTCTTGTAGGTTGCTGCCAACCTTTTCTTTGTGTAGTTATTGGCCAAAGTATCAGTTCAATTAATGTGCCTACATATAGATTAAAGTTTTTGTTCTTTGGGTTTTATATATTTTTAGTTATTTATATATTCTGGATATTAGTCCTCTGTTGGATGCATAGCTGGCAAGATCATTTCCCATTTTCCAGGCTGTCTCCTCAACCTGTTATTTATTTCCTTTATTGTGCCTTTTAGTTGGGTGCAGTTTTTTGATTGGGTGCAATTCTTTGCCTGTGCCAATATCTTGAAGCACATACCATATGTTTTCTTCTGGCATTTTCAAAGTTTCAGAGGCATTTCTACCTAAAGTTAACACAAGATAGGGATGGTGGGATTTGGCATCCAAGTTGAAATAAAAATCTTAACTGAAAATCAAGGGACGGTAATTCCCCCACCCCCAAATAAAGACTTACTAAAAACTGACATTGCTCTATACATGTTATATTTTGTGTTTTCTATAATGCTCCCCACAACTTTTCAAGTAGGTTTTTACCATCTGCATTTAATATGGAAGGAAACTGATTGTCAAAAAGTTGAAATGATATGCTTGGGGACCCAGAACACTACCTCAGCCAGGATTTGAATCTCATTCTGTTCAATCCTATGTCCCCCTTCACTCCACAGCTTCAAGTCCTATTAATGCAACGTATTTACGTATTTGTAAGGCAGTATGAAAACTTCATTCCCTTCACTCCAGCTCTTTGTTTTCAGTGTCGCACAAGTTTCCCTTTCAACACAGAACTGAACTTTGTTCACCAGGGCAAGGTTGAGGGAGGCAGAATTTAGAACGATTTAGTTTTTGCATTCACAGCGGTCTAGAAAAGCTAGTTACAAATGTCGTCTCATCTCTTCTCCTGAATGCTCTTAGCAAAATAAGGGATTGCAAACTGATCCTGCCTCTTCTTTTTTACTCACTTGGCATTCTTTGTAGATTAAAGGTGTCCAGTTTCCTTGGGAGGAACAAATATGGCCTGGTGAGTGAGGGTAAGCCCCTGGAGTAAACTCCTCAATGGACGTCTTATGGGATGTGTTCTCACCTCATTGAGCTTTTTATTTCATAAGATTCTTTCATCCACATGAGCAGGTGGAGCAAATGTGAAAATGATGGCAGAGAAAAGAAGAGCTTTAGACCTTGAAAGAAAGAAAAAAAGTCAAAGGAATCCATCCCATATTCATTTATTACAAGGCTCAGCAAGCCACAGGACCAGTAACAGAAGAGCAGAAATGCTGCTGTCCTTGATTAATGATGTGGGTATAACAGGTGACATATTAAGGACACTGGCCAGTTTATCTAGCTCTCATTCCCTCATTCATGTATACATCAACATTCATTCATTCATTCGTTTTCATTCACGCCATTGTTTAAGCTACTGTATTTGAAGTCCTGTCTTTATCATGAACAGGATGTATGTATATATATATATATATATATATATATATTTAAAAATATGTGACGCCTTTATTTTTAATCCCTTTTTATTCATTCATCTCTATGTGCATGAATGTACTGTCTGAATGCAGGTCTGTGCACCCACATTGTGCAACGCCGCAGAGGTCAGAAGAGGGCATCGGATCCCCCCCCCCCCGAACCGGAGTCAAAGATGGTTCTCAGCTGCCACGTGGGTGCTGGGGACCAAACCCGGGTCCTCTGCAAGAGCAGTCGGTGCTCTCAACCGCTAGGCCAACTCCCCAGCCCAGGATGTATATTTTGATAGGTCAATCAAAATGAGTTCAAAAGACATTCATTTAACATATATGCATAAATTTGATTTTTAGAACTTCAAACTTAAGTCTCTATGTATTCATTTTACTCATCTTTTGATACAAAGTCATGCTTACGTATTAGTCAATGACTTTCTTGTAAAAAAAAATGAAAAAAATGCACATGACTAAAATGAACTGTTTTTAAGCTCCATTATCTTTAAAGTGAAATGGGAGTTTAAATGTACCTTTTTTTTTTTTTTTTTTTTTTTTTTTTTTTTGGTCTTTTCGAGACAGGGTCTCCCTATAGCCCCGGCTGTCCTGGAACTCACTCTGTAGACCAGGCTGGCCTTGAACTCACGAAGATCCGTCTGCCTCTGCCTCCCAAGTGCTAGGATTAAAGGCGTGCACCACCACGCCTGGCTTAAATGTACTTTTGAAGCAACTTGATTTCAGAATTTTAACATTTTTCCTCCCATATTTTGTGACTGGTTTTGCTCATAGTTAATTGGGTAGATAATTATGACTAGACACCTTTATTAGTGAGTTTGAGAATGTTTATTTAATTTTAATTAAGATAGAGTCATACACATGACTAATTCATATAATATACCATGACTCTAATCCATCCAAGAGAAGGGGTCTGGGAGAGACAGTTGAGCAGTGTAAACTCCGAAATCTGATTAGAGTTTTCAAAGAATCACTTTGAACACTAAAAAAAAATTTAAGAAATATAAGGCAAAGATGGACTCTAACTTAATGGAATTTACGATCAGTATAGGGCTTTAGGGTACGGCTTTTTGTTAAAAGGCCTGAGTAGATATTAAGGGAAAATTCAAAGTATACAAATGAAGCATAGCTAGTTGGATACATATTCTTGAATGTTTATTGTTATGCTGGTTGTCTTCAGCCTAAAGATGCAGCCACAAAGATTAAGAAAATGATAGCACCCATTGGTGCAATGGAGTGCTACAAATAATGGGAAAGTGGTGTGTGCGTGTGTGTGTGTGTGTGTGTGTGTGTGTGAACATGTGGATACTGGAGGGGGATCCCCACTGTCCTGACCTATAAGTCTCCAGCTTATTCACTAAGACAGAGTCTCTCATTGAACTTGGAGGCAGGCTGGTAACCAGCCTCTGTGATCTTCTGGACACTGCCTACCACAGTGCTGGGATACGAGGTTGTCTTTGGCCAAACCCAGCCTTTTCTGTGTGCTGGCTTGAACTCAAGTCTTCATGCTTCTTTTTAAAAAAAATTTTTAATTTTTATTTATTTAGTTTAAAAATATTTTCTTGTCTTTATTTTTATTTATTAATTAATTAATTATTTTTTTATTGATGCTTTGTGTATTTCATACATCATTTTCCAATTCAGTTCAGGCATATTTCTCTTTCCCTTCCCCCCACCCCACCCCAGATCATGCATTCTACGCATTCTGCCATAACTGTCCTGCATCTCTCTTTTTCCATTTTTTAGCAATAAGTGATAATTTATGCGTACAAGCATCCTTCATGTAAAACCAGTTTGCAGGCAGTTGTGCCCAAGTCTTCATGCTTCTAAGCAAGCACTCTTATCCACTAAGCCATCTTTCTGGCTTAGTATACTATCTTAATGGAGAGATAACTATTATATAGTATTTAGTGGTAAAGCATAGTAGAAAACAGGTCTGAAAATTTAAATAAAATATGCTTGAAGAAGGAACAGAGATGGGCATGTATACATACATGCGAAATGCAAGTGTTCAAAGTGGGTATCTCTGACTTGAAGGCAGTCACCTCATTTTTCTGCTGAATTTTTTTGGGGGTCTTATTTATGTCCTCAAATATTTTTATATTAGGCCAGTCAGAAAACAGTAAGCTGTAATTACCTTTTAGTTCTTAGAGGAGTCAGATAACAGGATCAATTTTAGTTCAGATGGAAGGAATCCCAGTGGGCGAAGACTTGAGTCGTCAGGGAAGTCTTACCTAAGACGAGCCTTGAATGAAGAAGTTGGCTGTGGGGCTGCAGAAGGGAGGAGACATTTTTGAATGCTTGAGGTTGGATTGGTGATATGTATGATCTCATTTAATCCTAACTGCAAACAGGTAGATAAGTGGGTACCAGCATCATCCCACCTGTTTAACAGAGGAGGGCATCAAGACTCTGTCTGATAGGTTAAATGAGTCTGTAAGAAATCTTGAAGACAAAACTAGATTTGCATACTGGCAACTGCTGGCTTTTCCTGTTGGACAAGGTTCATGGCTTGCTGGCTCTCATGCAAGTATAGTGATGATGTCTGTTCAGTGACTGGGCCAGGAGCTCACTGGCACAGAGGGGTGTTGCCGACTGAGTGTGGCTGTGTCAGTGATGAATGATCCCTCTGAGTTTAACCTCATAGATTGTTTGGAGAGACTCAGTTGAGAGAATAGACTTGACAGAGATATGTAAACATGGAATCCTGCCAGGATTTTTTTATAGCTGGAGACTTCTTTTTCAAGCCAAATATATTTTGTTTTGGAACTGCCAATGGCACCCTCTGCAAGAAAGAGATATGATCTAGAAACTCCTGGGAAGAAGCAAGAGAACACACAGCATTAATTTTGTCCCACGCTGAGTTCTTTTTTTTTTTTTTTTGAAGTTTTTTGAATTTATTTTTATTTTTTTTATTTTTATTGATACTTTGTGTATCTCATACATCATTTTCCAATTCAGTTCAGGCATATATCCCCTTCCCTTCCCCCCACCCCACCCCTACCCATCCCAGATCATGCATTCTGCCGCAACCCCTCCGCATCCTTCTCTGCCCTTTTGTTTTGTTTTGTTTTCATTTTTTTAATAATAAGTGATATTATGTGAGTACAAGCATCCTTCATGTAAAACCAATCTGCAAGCAGTTATGCCCAAACCCACACAGCTCATGGGTCCCACCATCCAGCAGGGGGGGCTTGTATGTTCAATCAAGTTGATCAAATGAGTGTCCAGTCTATATTGTTGTAGTTTCACCATTCACCACAATCGCAGCCCTTACATTCTACTGCACCCCCTCTTCTGCAGATTGTTCCCTAGGCTTAGAAAAGGGGCACAGGTGGATGAGAAGCAAAACAGTCTACTTTCTCTGGAGCTGTTGTCTTGGTCTCTAGTCAATTCTGGCTGTTTTCTTTCATGGGCTGCCAGCTTGTCCAGGCATAACCTTTCGATCCTACTAATGAAGCACATGCAATTAGATATATAGGTATTTAAACAGTATAATATATAGCCTTTCGATCCTACTAATGAAGCACACGCAATTAGATATATAGGTATTTAAACAGTACTAATTGTTATGGTAGGTTACTTTGGTATAGACACAGATGTTTGGATGGTATGTTAATCCATGAATTACATTTTCTTCTGTTAAGTATGACAGGGTCTTCCTGTGGTTTATAACATCTCCTAACCATTAGAGGATGTAAGCTTGTGGCATCAGCCATGGGTTATTCCTCCAAGGAGAGAGTTAATAGCCAATTAGATTTGGGATATACAGACATATGGCTGCCACTGCTGCACAGTATTTCCAGGCAGATGAGGTGTAGCTGGTGCTGACAGAGGAGTCTTGCTTGACTCAAGGATACCTATATTTGCTTTATTGGTTTAGTGGCCTTTGGCAACACTTTCTGGCATTCCAGAGACCATCAGTATACTTGCAAGTGCGGTCTCCATACATCTTTCCCATGTTTATATCAGGTCTTCAGCAGCAGGGCCTTATCGCCTCTCTTCCTGCAGATATCCCAGTTTGGAGGCAAGGAGACTTTACCTTTTGTGGGGGCTTGGATCCCCTGGCCAACATCTTCTGAGTTCTTAGGATGTTTTTCTGATTCTTCTTTCTTTTTTTTTCAAATATTTTTTTAAATTTAATTTTATTTATTTATGTGTATGAATGTACTATTTGCGGGTAGGTCTGTGCACCCGTGTCGTGCAATGCCGCGGAGGTCAGAAGAGGGTCTCGGATTCCCTTGGAGCTGGAGTTCTCCTGAAACTGGAGTTACAGATGGTTCTCAGCCACCATGTGGGTGCTGGGGATTGAACCCAGGTCCTCTGCAAGAGTGGTCGGCATTCTTAACCGCTAGGCCATCTCTCCAGCCCCTGATTCTTTTTTCATTAATTTTTTTAATTGAGCATTTGTACATTTCATACAATGTTTCCTGAAACATCAGGGGCTGCTAGTAGAGATTTTGAAATATGTCTCAGCCATTATTTTAACCAAATTCTGAGATGTTGAGATGTGTGAAGTGACAGCTATGTGTTGATACTTGCATAACTACATATCACTAGCCCCTAAGCCAAATATTAGCAAATGGTGATGTTTGTATTTTTATAATCAAACCATAGGTGGCTGCTTCTTCTTCTTGTGATGATAGGCAAAGGGGTGGGGGGGCATAGTGGGAGATGTCCTGGACTCCCATGATATTGCTGTTTATCAAGTTGCTTGTCATGTTCTGAAAAAGCTTAATTTTTATTTTTAATACTGTTAGGATAAGACATTCAGAAGACTGGCATAGAAGTGTCAACTGGTTTTGGCTTGAAGCCAACTTTATCACATTTTTATCTGCATGTCTTTAGGTGAACTTTTACCTCCAACAGTCTCAGATTCTCCAATTGGTAAAATGAGATCAGTCATAACGATCTTGCAGGACTGTTAGGAGGGATTGAGTGAGATTACCACACACACACACACACACACACACACACACACACACACACACAGGGTACACCCCTTACCTGACAGTGTTTTACCCAAAGTAATGCTAGTAAATGCAAATCTTCACTGTTTATGTTCCAGGTTTATAGTAGAGAATAAATAAGCATTTCCAAAGAAAATCATATTCTTTTGAATATTTGAGTGAAAGGTGACTTGCTGGGAGTGAAGTGATTTTCTGTCTCAGAAAATGACTTCTGAGTATGGAGAGATGGCTCAGTGTGTAGCATATTGCCATGCTAGTACAAGTTCCTGGGTTTGAATCCAGAGCACTCACATAAAGTCAGACATAGGAACCTGTGTTTGTAACCCCAGAACTGTGGGGAGAAAGACAAGGGATCCTGGGAGCTCACTGCCCAGTTTGTCCAGCCAAAAAGGGGGGCTGTAGGTTCAGTGAGAGACCATGTTCCAAGGGAATAAAGTGTTAGGGAAAGACAGTAGGCATCCTCTTCTGGCCTCTGCATGTACTCACACATATGTGGTCCCTCAACCATGTATATAACATACACCACACACACACACACTGCATACCACAGATACCCTACATAATTAACCACACATAAACACACATATATGGACATGAATATGCATATGCAGACACACAGACACATACCATACACGCCCTACATAATGTACCATTCACACACATACACATACATGGACATGGATATGCAGACACACACACACACACACAACACACACACACACACCCACCAATGACTCTATGCCTCAGACTAGAGTCCTGAGATCATGGATTTGATTCTGTATTTTATTTATTTTTCTTTCTTATTTATTTTTTATTGATGTCTTGTCTATTTCATACATCATTTTCAATTCAGTTCAGGCATATTCCCATTTCCCTTCCCCCCACCCCACCCCAACCCATCCCAGATCATGCATTCTGCCATAAATGTCCTGCATCTTTCTCTCATTCTTTTTTTATGTTTAGGAATTCACATTTTCATCCGTTAATTTTATATTACTCTAAAATATGGATGCATACTCTTCACCCATATACAGTAATTACAGAGTCTGAAAATAACTGGTGGGTGGATTCTAGAGCCCGCTGAGAGATTCACATTACGACAACATAGTTGCTTTCAGATAAACAGAAATATAATCATAATGTCATTCAGCTTGCCTTTCATCTGGGGGATTTGGTGTTAGCATCCACAAATGAGGGGAACCATTCTCCATTTGTCTTTCTGGGACTGTGTTATTTCACTCAGCATAATGGCTTTGAGCTCCATCCATTTACCTGCAAAGTTCATGATGCCATCTTTCTTTACCTCTGAATAGTACTCCATTGTGTAGATGTACCACATTTTTGTCATCCACTCATCTGTTGAGGGACATTTGGGTTGGTTCCAGCTCTTTGCTACTGTGAAGAGAGCTTCAATAAACATGGATATGCATGTATCCTTGTGGTAGGATAAGTCTTTGAGGTATATACTCAGGAGTGGTATGACTGGGTCAGGTGGTAGGCTCATTCTGAGTCTTTTTTTTTGTTGTTGTTTTTTTTTTTTGTTTTGTTTTGTTTTTAGTATTTTCTTTTTTTTTTAAATTAGTTTTTATTGATGCTTTGTGCATTTCATACATTTTTTCCAATTCAGTTCAGGCTTATTTCCCTTTCCCTCCCCCCACCCCCACCCCATCCCAGATCATGCATTCTGCCATAACTGTCCTGCATCTTTCTCTCAGTTTTTTTTTTCATTTTTAGCTATAAGTGATAATCCATGAGTACAAGCATCCTTCATGCAAAACCTATCTGCAGGCTGTTGTGCCCAAACACCTACAGCCCCACCATCCAGTGGGGGGTGACAGGTTGTTTGTTCAATCGAGTCTTTTAAGGGTTCTCCACGCTGCTTTCCATAGTGGTTGTACAAGTTTACATTCCCACCAGCAGTGGATGAGTGTTCCTCTTTCCCCACAACTCCTCCAGCATCTGTTGTCTTTTGCTTTCTTGATCTTAGCTAGCCATACTGGAGTGAGATGATATCTGAGAGTAGTTTTAATTTACAATTCTTTAATTATTAATGATGTTGAACACTTTTTAAGATGTTTCTCAGCCATCTTTAATTCTCTACTGGTGAAGACTCTGTTCAGCTCTTTACTCCATCTTTTGAGTAGGTCATTTGTATTCTTCTTTGTTTTTTGAGTAGTTTATATATTCTTGACCTTAATGCTCTGTCAGATGTGTCACTGGTAAAGATTTCTTCCCACTCTGTGGGTTTTCTCTTCACCTCCTTGATTGTTTCTTTCGCTGTACAAAAGCTTTTGAGTTTTATGAGGTGCCATTTGTGGGCAGCTGACCTTACTTCCTGTGCATCTGCTGTCTGATTTAGAAAATCTTTTCCTATGCCTATGTCTTGTAGGTTGTTGCCAAGTTTTTCTTCTATCAACTTCAGGGTTTCAGGCTTCATGTTGAGATCTTTTATCCACTTGGAGTTGATTTTTGTACAGGGTGAGAGATAGGGGCTTAATTTTGTTCTTCTACAGATGATGATCCAATTTTGCCAGGACCATTTGCTGAAGATGCTATCCTTCCTCAATTGAGGGTTTTTTGCCCCTTTGTCAAATATGAGGTGGCTGAAATTGTATGAGCTCAAGTTTAGATCTTCAATTTTGTTCCATTGGTCAACAGGTCTGTTTTTGTGCCAGTACCAGGCTGTCTTTGTGACTATGGCCTTGTGATATAGTTTGAAGTCTGGTAGGGCAATCCCTCCATACTGCATTTTTCACTCAGGGTTACTTTAGCTATTTGTTTTTCCATATGAATTTAAGGATTTTTTCCAAGTCTGTGAAGAAGCTCATAGGGATTTTGATTGGGATTGTGTTGAATTTGTATATTAATTTGGGTAAAATGGACATTTTTACTATACTAATTTTCCCAGTCCATGAGCATGGGAGTTCTTTCCATCTTTTGATGTCATTTTCAATCTCCTTCTTCAGGGGTTTACATTTTTTGTTGTAGAGGTCTTTGGTATCTTTGGTTAGGTTTGTTCCCAGATATCTTCTTATTTTTGAGGCTATCGTGAGTGGGAAGACTAAAGTGCTTCTTGTATTTGTATGGGTTTATCTTTTTTCAGTTTGGGGAAATTTTCTTCTATTATCCTGTTGAAGATCTGGTCAATAGTGTTGTCTTGGGATTCTTTTCCTTCCTCTAACCCTACGATGCTGGGGTTTGGTCTTTTCATAGTGTCCCACATTTCCTGGTTGTCCCACTCTTGTGTTTTATTTTTTTGTCTTTTTATTGAGAAGGGGTCTCCCTATAGCCCTAGCTGACCTGGAACTCACTCTGTAGACCAGGCTGGCCTTGAACTCACAAAGATCCACCTGCTTCTGCCTCCTGAGTGCTAGGATTAAAGGCGTGAGCTACAACGCCTGGCTTCTCTTGTGTTTTTTTAAATGTTTCATAATATTTACTTGAGCATTCTAGTTGGTCCATGTTATCCTGCAGGTCTGATATTCTTTTTCTGCTTCTTCCATTCTGCTTCTGAGGCTTTTTCCTATCCTTTCCTGTTGATTGGATAAATGTTCAATTTCCTTTTTCATTTCATCCTGTGATTTCTTTAGTGTTGTCACTTCCTTCTTGAGCCTGTCATTCTCATCTTGTAGCTCCTTGGTTCGTTGGTCATTTTCTTTTTCCCTTTCGGCCTGGGATCTTTTCAGTATTTCCACTTCCTTCTGGAGTTTGTCATTTTCTCCCTTTAGTCTTTTGCAGGTTGGTGTTTTGCAAGAGATGGGTGAAGCGGGCACATGCTGGTCTTGTGCTGTGTGGTGGGCGTTTAACTCCACCCATGTCGCACGCTGGGACTGGAAGGTTGGAAGGTCCCAGGAGATACCAGGCCTCCACGGGGCACAGGGGTGCCCAAAGCCCCCAGTCAGGCAGGCCTCAGATGGTCTTTTGCAGATTGGTGTTCTAAGGACACGGGTGAAGTCCACTTGTCCAGTGGGGCTCATGCTGGTCTTGTGTTGTGTGATGTGCATCTGATTCTGTATTTTAATGTAGCAGAAAAAAAAAAAACTGTAAAGTCTCATAAGCTAGCAGAGCAACATTGGTCACTGCACCAGAAGGCCGAGGCATGGTGAAGCCATGACATACTCAAGGTCTCATGGCTAGTGTCACATGGGAGGGATTCATAATGCCCTTAAGGAATCACATTTATAAATAGTGCAATGATGTCCAATACTTAAATAAGCAGTCTAAGGCAGAATAAAGGCTCTGATGTGTGTGAGCCTCTGGGACAAGAAACTCCTTCTGAATGTCAGGCACTCAGCTCATTTCATCACTGAGCTTATTTCCTCTCCTCGTAAGTTCAGACATAAGGCAGACATACTGGTTTCAGTTTTAGTAAGACTGGCTTGTTCTCAGTCTTCAAGAAATCATCCCAGAACAAGTGATAGGCAGCTTACTTTTGTTTAATTTCATTCATTCATTCATTCATTCATTCATTCATTCATTCATCCATTCTTTTTTTTTAATGTTCCTGCCTTTTTCTTTTTTTTATTTTCTTTTTTATTTTTATTGATGCTTTGTGTATTTCATACATCATTTTCCAATTCAGTTCAGGCATATATCCCCTTCCCTTCCCCCACCCCACCCCTACCCATCCCAGATGCATACTGCCATAACTTTTTTGCATCTTTCTCTGTTTTTTTGTTTTGCTTTGTTTTGTTTTCATTTTTTTAACAATAAGTGATAATTTGTGAGTACAAGCATCCTTCATGTAAAACCAATTTTCAAGCAGTTGTGCCCAAACCCACACAGCTCATGGGTCCCACCATCCAGCGGGGGGGGGGGGCCTTGTATGTTCAATCAAGTTGATCAAATGAGTGTCCAGTCTATATTGTTGTAGTTTCACCATTCACCCCAATCGCAGCCCTTACTTTCTACCATGCCCCCTCTTCTGCAGATTGTTTCCTAGGCTTAGAAAAGGGGCACAGGTGGATGAGAAGCAAAACAGTCTACTTTCTCTGGAGCCGTTGTCTTGGTCTTTAGTCAATTCTGCTGTTTTCTTTCATGGGCTGCCAGCTTGTCCAGGCATAACCTTTCGATCCTACTAATGAAGCACATGCAATTAGATATATAGGTATTTAAACAGTATAATATATAGCCTTTTGATCCTACTAATGAAGCACACGCAATTAGATATATAAGTATTTAAACAGTACTAATTGTTACGGTAGGTTACTTTGGTATAGACACAGATGTTTGGATGGTATGTTAATCCATGAATTACATTTTCTTCTGTTAAGTATGACAGGGTCTTCGTGTGGCTTATAACATCTCCTAACCATTAGAGGATGTAAGCTTGTGGCATCAGCCATGGGTTATTCCTCCAAGGAGAGAGCTAATAGCCAATAAATTTGGGATATACAGACATATGGCTGCCACTGCTGCACAGTATTTCCAGGCAGATGAGGTGTAGCTGGTGCTGATGAAGGAGTCTTGCTTGACTCAAGGAGACCTATATAAAAGCTCATCAAAGCCAGGTGTAGTTTGTCCTCCATTGCTGTGACAAAACACTCTGACAGACACCAACTTGGGGAGGAAAGGGTTTATTCAGCTCACATCTCCTGGGTCACAGTTCATCACTTAGGGAGCCCAAGGCAGGAACTCAGGGCAGGAACCTGGAGGCAGGAGCTGAGGCACAGGCCATGGAGGAGTGCTTCTTACTGGCTTGCTCCCCTGGCCCATGCCCAGCCTGCCCTCTCATACGGTACACAACAACCTGCCCAGGGTGGCACTACTCATTGTGGGCTGAGCCCTCCTACATTGCTCGGCAATCAGACAATACTCCACAGATGTGGCCACAGGCCAATGCAATGGAGCCAACTCCCCGATTGAGGCTCCCTCAACCCAAGTGTGTCAAGTTGACACTAAAGCTATCCAGCACACCAGGCAATGATTGACTGTAGAAGTTACAGAGGTGAACAGAACGTATCCCACCCTTAGAGAGATTACAGGCTGTTCTTTCCTGTATCCTTCATCATTCCTTGGGATCCTTTCAGAGCATCTTAACCTGAACTTTGGGGGCTCTCTCCTGACTGAGGCTGTGTCCCCCTAAGAACAGAGTGTTTGAAGGGACGGTGACAGCTCAAGGCTCTGTTCTTTCTTTCTCCATTTCCATGAATATGATTGCATTTCTCTTTTCATGTCTATGTCTTATTTGTATTGTCATCACCTAAGCAGATCAAGACCCTTCCTTACCCTGCCTGTCTCTCCCTGCCAAGTCAACTCCAGTCTTACTAAGTTTTAAAGTTTCATTTAAGTATTTCATAGTGGACATGGCAGGCAATCTGTTACAGTGCACATGCTTACCCAAGATACTTGATAAAAAGTTCTTACTTGACCACATTTTCCCATGAAGTCTCTTTTTCTGATTATGTATACCCCAAGAAGGAAATAGGAACTGAAAATAATAAACACTTTTCTCCCAACCAAATGTGGGTATATTGGGCATATTTTCCTGTTCATAGGTCTGTTTTTCAGGAAGGAGAGACAAAATTACTGACAGAGGACTGAGTTCCTACTCCACAACTTTTCTCTTTGTCCCCAGAGTCTCTGTGTCACCTTGAGTACACCTTTCTTCCTGTTGCTCATCTCTATTGGTTTGTAATCTATACTTGACTCTCAGTGGTAGCAGACTTAGGCCCTGTGAGGAATGGATGTAAAGTGGTTGTGGAATGAGGATTCCTTCTGGGAAGGGAGCAGTTCCCTTCTGGTGCTTAGAACATCTTCCAAGTGACTGCTATTAGAGGATCCCAGGACTCTCCCAGCAGCTCTGTGAGAGGTGGAGAGGGTCATGCTTATTCCTTCTGTGGGCTGAAGTACTGGCTCCAGCTGACCCTCACAATGAATCTGTAGATGCCTGGAACACATGCAGATTCCTATAAGATGGGGCCAGAACTGTTTCAGTCAATCCCGAGACATCATCTTTGCAAGGACCCCTTGTATCCAGAGACCATTTTCCTTCTTTAAAATTTTATGTGTATGAGTGAATCACCTGCCTGTATGGAAACACATCCATGTTGTGCAATGCCCATGGAGGTCAGGGCACTGGAATCCCTGGACCTGGAGTAAGGATGGTTGTCAGCTACCGTGTGGATTCTGGGAACCAAACCTGGGTCCTCTGCAAGAACAGCCAGTGCTCTAACCACTGACCCATCTCTTTCGTCCCCAGAGACCATTTTCTTGAGAGGTAAAAATCTGTGGCTTCAGGAATATTCCAGATCCTTTGAATTTTAATATTTTTTAAGTTTTCCCTTGTGGAGAGATGGAAGTGGGAAACATTCAGAAAGACACACTATTAAAAGTTGAAAGGGAATTTAAAGATATCTAGAAAATATTCAGGCATAAATTCAATAAAAATGGAAGGGGTGATGCTATATGCCAGGCGGAGATGAGTGAGGCAGAAAACCTGCTTTCAACCTTCTGAGCATGCATCCTCATGGGAATGGGGTGGGGAGTGTAATATGATGAATAAGTAATTGCACAGAATTTAAAGTTGTGAGAAACAATGCAGAGAAGGCTGAGGGGATTTGGAAATGCAGGCATGGGGCAGAGAGGGTGGGTAAGTTGCAGTGTTGAATTAGGTCTGATTCTCTGAGACATTCCAAGTGAACAGAGTCTCATTTGTCACGACATCTTTGGTAAGATGGTAGCCACTCCATCTGCAAACATACCTTCTGTCACCAGCTTCAGCAATTGTGGAGGAATGGAGGACTATAATTTCCCGAGGTAAAATGAATGGACTTATTTTATACTAGACATCCGCAGGCTGCTTCATGGTTGATAAAATAGAAGAGAGCAATAGAGTAAACAGACGGCATATTGCTATTATTCAAATGGTCTAGTTGAGAGGTGATAATGGATTGAGCTTCAATAATAAGAGTCAAGGTAGTCACAAGTGGGTAGATTCCAGATTTGTTTTGAAGGCGAGCCTCCACAAGTTCCTATAGAATAAATGTGAACTACTAGAGAAAGAGAAGTATTAAAATTAACTCCACAGATTTTAGTCTTTGAAACTGGACGAATTTATTGCCATAAAGAAGACAACAGGAACAGCAGATATAAGAGAGCCAGTCAGAAATCTGAATTTGGATTTATTGAGTATGAGATGCTTATTCACATCCAAGCAGAGGAGGCAGTTGATGCAGGAATCCATAATTCAGGAGAGACACTGAGACATGAATCTAAGGATATGTACTATATCAAGGCACATGCTCAGATGAGATGACTGAGACAGTTTGGATATAGATGCAGGGTGGGGAACGAGCACCGGGAATCTCAGCATTTTTAAAGTTATGCTGAAGTTCTTACATGTGGTATGAGGAGTTCACTGATTCCCACTGAAATATTAAAATTGTATAAAACCCCTAACCATTTGAAGTCTTAGAAATGACTCAGAGGGTACACAGCAGTGAAGAAATACTTATTCAAGAAAACATTGAAACTCTGTAAGAATTATGAGAATTTTTGCTTGTTGAAGTCATCCACTCACTTTTTAATTTCAGCTTAGCAAGATGCAAGAAATTGGGGTACCATGGCACCACCAAAAGCTTATGAAAGACTTGGGGAAAACTTCAAAACATTACACACATCTGTGTTCTAAGGGACATGTCAAAAAGAGTATGTAGAAACTCAGGAAAAACTCATAAGTACTTCTCTCTAGATTATATGAAGAGCTCTTTTTTATTGTTATTAAGCTTTTTCCATAGGTCATACATCATTTCTCAATCGAATCTAGAGTCACTTCCCTTTCCATGCCCCCCACCCCACCTGAGTCCCTGCACTCTGCCATACATGTCCTGCATCTTTTTCTCAGTCTTTCCAGAGTTTTTTTCAGTTCTTTTGTTGTCATTCTCTCCAACTTGTATTGCTACAGTATATATAGTATATATATACATATATATATAGTTTTATACATACATACATACATACATTCATACATACATACATAAATACATACATACATACATACATATATCACTTGAATTGGAGGATTTTTTTTTCCTAAGAGATGTCATGTTTTCCTTGAGGTACTCGAAAGTTCCTCCTTGGCAATCCCAAACAACCATCAATCCTATACTTTTGCTCCACATTGGGGTCTTTCCCTCCCATGGTCCCCCAAATGAAGTCCAGTAAGCACGAGTCCTGTCTTGATCCCCCTGCACTGGCCTCCATGATACAGCCCAGGTAGTCCAAAAATGGCAGTCTATATTCTGTTGAGGCTGACATCCTCTTAGCTGTTTAGTCTACAAGCTTGGTAAATCAACCAAGCTATGAAAACAACAAAAACAGAACCAAACTTGCACTCAACAAAGACAGGATAGAATTTCATATCAGATGCAACTAACAAAAGAAGACCATATGCTCAGGTCACAGGACAAAAACCCCCACAAATATGGAAAACCTAGATAATATGCTCTCACCAAATCCCACAAGTCCTATAGAAGTGTTCTACAATGAGAACTACCCGGAGGAACTCCGGGACACAGAACTTAAAAGAACAATCATAAACATAGTCAAAGAACTTAAGGACTTTAAAGAATGCACAAATAAAAATTCAAAGAACACAAAGAGGATAGGAACATGCTCCTGACTTAAAGGATAGGAACATGCTCCTGACTTAAAGGATAGGAACATGCTCCTGACTTAAAGGATAGGAACACGCTCCTGACTTAAAGGATAGGAACACGCTCCTGACTTAAAGGATAGGAACACGCTCCTGACTTAAAGGATAGGAACAGGCTCCTGACTTAAAGGATAGGAACAGGCTCCTGACTTAAAGGATAGGAACACGCTCCTGACTTAAAGGATAGGAACAGGCTCCTGACTTAAAGGATAGGAATACGCTCCTGACTTAAAGGATAGGAATATGCTCCTGACTTAAAGGATAGGAATATGCTCCTGACATAAAGGATAGGAATATGCTCCTGACTTAAAGGATAAGAATATGCTCCTGACTTAAAGGATAGGAATATGCTCCTGACTTAAAGTAAAAATTCAGATATGAGGGTGAATGAAGTCACAAAGACAGTTTGGGATGTGAAAAGTGAATTAAAAAAAGGGAGAATTACTGAAGAAAAGTCAGGATGAGATGAAGATGGAATTGAAAAAACTCAATAACCCAACTAGAAAAGACAGGGGAAAGTTTTATCAGAAGAATGAATAATCAAACTATGTGACTTAAATACTTCCCTTTCTCCAATAGGCAGGTCATGTGGACCAAGAACAGAGGAATATCTGAATTAAATGAGATTATACATCAAATGAACCTAACAGACATCTACAGAATATTCCATTCAAGCACCAAAGAACACACCCTCTACTCAACAGCTCATGGAAGATTCTCTTAAATAGACCACAAAGAAAACCTCAACAAATATTGAAATAATTCCATGTATCCCTTCTGACCACAATGTAGTAAAGCTTAGAGTCAACAGCAAAAGAACCTCTAGTAACTACACAAACTCATGGAGATTAAGCAGCACATTCTGAAATGATGAATGGGTCAAAGAAGAAATCAAGAAAGAAATAAAAATATTCCTGGAACTAAATGAAAATTAAAACACAAAACACAAAATCTCTGAGACACATTTAAAGCAGTCCTATGAGGAAAGTTTCTAGCTCTAAGTGCCTACATTAAAAAAAAATCAGAAAGAGCACAAATAAATAAGTTAATGGTACAACTTAAGAATCTGGAAAACAAGAACAAACCAAACCCAAACCCAGCTGATGAGAAGAAATCATAAAAATTGGAGCAGAAACCAATGAAATAGAAACAAAGAAGACAATACAAAGAATCAATGAATTTAAGAGCTGGTTCTTTGAAAAGATAAAAGATTGAGAGACCCTTAGCTCAGGTAGCCAAAACAAAGAAAGAGCAACTCCAAAACAACAACTTAACAGATGAACAGGGAAACACCACAAAGACACCAAAAGGATCCAGAACATTATAAAGGAATACTTTTAAAAACCTATAGATGCAGGGCATGGTGGCACATGCCTTTAATCCCAGTACTAGTGAGGCAGAAACAGGCCAGTTTCTGTGAGATCAAGGTCAGCCTAGTCTACATAGTGAGTTCCAGGCCAGCGGGGGCTATAAGGAGACCCTGTCTCAAAAAACAAAACAAAACAAAACAAAACACAAAACCCAACCAACCAAAAAAAAAAAAAAAAAAAAAAAAAAAAAAAGGCCCTCCAAAGCTTCACATATACTCTATTAGTTTAGGAAATCTAGAAGAAAGTCTTTTCCTATGCCTATATCTTGTAGGTTATACATTTGAGAGAGGATCTATTTACAGAATGTACAAAAAGCTCAAAAAAAAACAAGGATCAAGAAAAAAAAATAGACCCGAATAAAAAAGGGTCGGCAGATCTGAACAGAGAGTTTGCAAAAGAAGAACTAAAAATGGCTAATGGCAACCATGGGAAGGGAAAACCCCAGTGTGGAGCACAAGGGCAGGACCGATGGTGGTTTGGGCTTGCCAAGGAGGAGCCTTCAGATATGACATCTTTCAGCCTAATAAAGAAAAAAAAAACCCCATAAGCCGAAGATGCTAAAACCTATGATATATGTGGCATACATATTTTGAAGTGATGCATATTGGAAGGAACAACAACAACAACAAGGACAGCAACAAAAAGACTAGGTCAAAGAACTGACTGAAATGGTGAACTTCTGTTCGAAATAGTAAACTTCTGCATTGAGAATTTTGAGAGAGACTGAGAGAAAGATGAAAAACATGTTTGGCAGAATGCATGAGTGCTGATGGGGTAAGGGGCAGGGAGGGGGGCATGGTCTAGATTTTATTTGAAATTTTGTATGAAATGCACAAAGCTTCAATAAATGTGAATTAAAACCATACTAAGGTATAGTCTGACTCCAATAAGACTAACCAAGATCAAGAAAACAAAAGACATTAAATGCTGGAGAGGTTGTGGGGAAAAGGGAACACTTATCCACTGCTGGTGGGAATGTAAACTTATACAGCCACTGTGGAAAGCAATGTGGGGAACCCTTAAAAGACTCAAAATGGGCCTACCACCTAACCCAGCCATACCACTCTTGGGTATATACCCACAAGACATAGCCTACTGCAAAGATACATGCACAGCTATGTTTATTGCAGCTCTCTTCACAATAACAAAGAGCTGGAACCAACCCAAATGCCCCTCAACTGATGACTGGATAACAAAAATGTGGTACATCTACACAATGGAGTTCTATGCAGTGGTAAAGAAAGATGACATCATGAACTTTGCAGGTAAATGGATGGAACTCAAATTATGCTAAGTGAAGTAACATAGTCCCAGAAAAAAAAAAGTGAATGGTTTCCCTCATTTGTGGATGCTAACACCAAATCCCCAGTTGGCAGGCAAACTGAGCAACTTTATTATTATACTTCCTTATATCTAAAAGCAACAGTGCTATTATAATGTGAATCTCTTAATGGGCTCTAGAATTGACCTACCACTTGTATTCACACTTTGTAATTACCATATATGGGTGGAAGATATGCATTCATAGTCTAAAATAAAGAATGTTAAGTTATATTTCTTTTTACCTGCATGCAACTTTACTGTTAAAATGTGAATCTCTAAATGTGTTTTGGAATTAACCTATAGTTTATTTTCAGATTTTGCAATTTTGATTTGTGTGTGGAATGTATATATGCATATTTTGGAATAATATAAAATCAAAGGGAACAAAAAAAAGAGAAAAACCTATCCAAAGAACTTACCAAAACAGTAAACTTGTGCATCGAAAAGGTTATAAAAGACTGAGAAAAAGATGCAAGACAGGACTTAACATGTATGACAGAATCCATGAGCTCTGGCGGGAAGTGGGGGGCATGAGGGGTGGGCATGGATGGGGGAATGAGTCTAAATTTGATTAAGAAATGTTGTATGAAATGCGCTCAGTAAAATAAAAAAGAAACTACCACGCTGGCTTGGAGAGATAGCTCCAAGTGCTCTTAAGCACTGACTGCTTTATCAGAGGAACCAGGTTTCCATCTCAGGAAAAAATAAACAAACAAACAAACAAACTTGGCTTTGAAAAAAAAAAGTGTTCAGCGTCTTTAGTAATTAAATAAACGCAAATTAAAACTACTGTAAAATTTTATTTTACCACAGTTAGAATGGCTAAGATCAAGAAAATGACAACAAATGCTGGTCAGGGTGTGTAGAAAGGAAAACCCCTTGGTCACTGCTGGTGGGCTGGCAAACTGGTCAAGTAAAACAGGTCTACCATGTGATCCAGCTACACCACTTCTTGGCATAAACCCAAAGGACTGGATTTCCTACAGCAGGAGTACTTGCTCGGCCATGCTTTCTCCTGCTCTTTTCACAATAGCTAGAAAATGGGAATAACCTAAATGTCCCTCAGCCAATGAAAGATATTAAAAAAAGTGGCACATTTACAGCATGGATTTCTATTCATAGGTTAAAAAAAGAAAAACATGATGGTAATGAAACCACTCCCTAACTGTAAACTAGAGCCAACTGTTACAGTGGTAATTTCCTATAAAACAGGCATAACGTATTAACTGATTGATAGGCATAGGAACTGTGAAAGGATATTTCCCTAACTAGAGCCAAATTCAATAGTAAAGTGTTTATAAGTTGTGTAATTAAGCCAAATATATTACTACAGGAAAGCTCTGACATCAGCAATGAATTATTCTGCCTAGGAGATGTTGGCTAGGGGATTCAAACCCGCCCCCCCCAAATTATAAAGGCCTTTTGCCTATAAGTGGGATATATGCAAGGAGAAAGGCAGTAAGTCCCTGTTGTCAAAGACCTGGTGTGAGCATGAAAAATGTTATGAGACGTCACTTGCTAGTGTACAACTGGCCTCTGCAAAGGCTAGAGAGCGTTACCAAAGGCCACTAAAGCAATACAGCAAAATATTGGTCTCCCTGAGACAAGCAAGACTCCTCCGTCAATATCAGCTACACCTCAACAGCCTGGAGATACTGTGCAACAGTGGCAGCCAAGTGTCTATATATATCCCAAATCTATTTGGCTATTAGCTCTCTCCTTGGAGGAATAACTCACAGCGGATGCCACAAGCTTATGTCCTCTAGTGGTTAGGAGATGTTATAAGCCACAATAAGAACTTGTCACCCTTTATAGAGAAACCACAGTTTGCGGATTAGCATACCATCCAAGCATCTGTGTCTATGCTCACAGCTTAGCTTGACATAATAAGTGGTACTGCTTAAATGCCTGTACATCCAATAGCTTGTGCTTTGTTAGTATGACTAAAAAGGGTATCACTGGGAAAGCTGTCAATCCATGAAGGGAAACAACCTGAACAGACTGGAGTCCAAAATGACAACTCCAAAGAAATTAGACTGTTTTCTTCTCACCCACTTGTGCCCCTTTCCCAAAGCCCAGGGAACAAACTGCGGAAGAGGAGGCGTGGTAGATTGTAAGGGCTGTGGAGAGATAGGGGTGAATCATGAGACTATAGGAATATAGTCTGGACTCCTGATTGATCAACAAGTCTGTGCATACAAGCTTCTCCAACTGGTCTATGGGAACCTTGGGTTGTTCAAAATTTGGACATAGATACTTGCAAAATGCACCAATTACCTGATTGTATGACATAATGAGTGACATCAATGCTCACTGCAAACAACTGTGTCATTGTATTGTAGAATCCCTTAAAAATAAATAAATAAATTAATTAAAAAAATAAGTAAAATCATGAAAATTTCAGGTAAATGGATGGAACTACAGGCTGTTGCATTAAGGTAACCCAGACTCAGAAAAACAAGTCATGCATAGTTGCTTTCATTTGTGGATCCTTTGATGTGACTATATCCTGAAGTAATTTTGGCAGCCATGAAAATAGAAAGGAATGGGGGATGGGGAAGAAGGAGCTTAAGGTAAGAGGATACTAACATGTGTCATCAGGGGGAAATGGGGAAAATGTGGGATGCTTTAACTGGAGAAGGGCTGGAGGAGACAGAGAGGAAAGAGAGATAAGTAATACTTAATCGGTGTGAAAACCAAAGGGAAATGTATCATTTCATAATCCCAGGACAGAGAAAAAAATATATATCTCAAAGGGTATATATTAAAAATCACAGTGTCAGGTAAGGGAAAGCTCGTTTTCAGTTGTTGGTCAGGTTAGTCTAAGAGACTTCCCCAAAATATAGGCCATTGAATGTCACAGCCCTTGATTTTGAACACTTGAAGGTAAGAGTCTACTGCCAAAGTTACCATGTACTCTGGACACAGCAGTTGGAGCATTTGAACTGGAGCTGTCCTTCCCAAAGACTGGGTCTCATAGTATCAGAAGGTACTATGGAAACTGCCAAGAGAGAAAACCAACCAATGGTCTTACCCAAGTGGAAAGCCTACAAACCATTAACAGTGACCGGCACAGCAAATGATCTCTATTGTGCAATAGTTGCCCTTTAACTTTGGGGTAATCAACAGCTGTGTAAGTGGACTAAGTACTGCTCATAGGACAGAATCCATGCATGGCTGTAAACATAGCCAACTATACATGGTTGGAGAGGCCATCAACCCTCAAGAAGAACCTACTTCTGTCACTTTCCTAGACTGTGCTAGATAGCTTTAGTGTCAACTTGACACATCTTGGTTCAGGGAGCCTCAGTTGGGGAATTGTCTCCATTGGACTGGGCTGTGGCCTTATCTGTAGTGCATTTTCTTGATTGTTGAGTGATATGGGAGGGCCCAGTCCAATGTGGGTGGTGCCACAACAGGCAAGTGGTCCTGTAGTGTATAAGAAAACAGGCTGGGCATGGGCCAGGGGAGCAAGCCAGTAAGCAGCATTCCTCCATGGCCTGTGCTTCAGCTCTTGCCTCCAGGTTCCTGCCCTGAGTTCCTATCTTAGGCTCACTCAGTGATGAACTGCGACCTGAGAGATGCGAGCTGAATAAACTCTTTCTTCCCCAAGTTGGTTTGGTCAGATGTTTTGTCACAGCAATTTAAAAGAAACTAGAACAGAAACTGTAATTTCTTACCATATCCTAAATACATTTCCTCACATTCACAGACAACTGTAGCTCTCACCATTCATCAAAGAAACTTCTTGCAACAGATGGACAGCATCATAAAGTTCTGCAACTGGTCAAATGCAAAGAATAAGTAACTGTGAGGTGTCCAGCCCTAAATGTTACATCTACAATGGAACCTTTCCACCTAAGGCTCAGGAAACATTACAGAAGAGTGGGCAGAAAGATTGTAAGAGCTAGATGGACAAGACACCTGCTGCTAGTTAACTCATTCTCCACATGAAATCTCTGACAGTCTAGGCAGTCTAACAAGATCTGCATAATGATAAAGTCACTAGATATACCAATTTTAAAGGCATAAATTTTTCACAGGTTCCCATTTCAGGGTGAAGAGCTACAGGTAACCAGTGGATGCTGAGGGAAGGGGAATCAGTTTTCTTCAGAGATTACCTCCCTGAGAAGTTATCTAATCCCAAGTGTGCAGGCCTAAATACATGTACACATGGTCAGCACTGAGTGGACTCAGCACATTGTTTATATAAATAAATCGATCATGTATGTATAAATGTATGTATATGTCACAATAATAATCAAAGAAGATAAGGAATTTTGAGGGGGGTATCAGAGGTGGTGGGAGGGGACTGGGGGGTGGAAATAATGTAAATACAATATTCATATGTATTTACATTATTAATAATTATTTTTTATTTATAAATATATATTTATTTATATACATATATTTATATACATATAAATAATTATTAATTATTACATTACAAATCTCAAAAATAGAAATAATTTAATAACAAAAATTCAAAACTCTCCAAAGGATGATCAACACAATTAATAATTAGGAAAATAAAGGTCAAATCACAGTGATACTTGCTCACAGCCTCTAGGATGAGGGAAAATGTAAAGCTCAAATAATTATATCTATTTGCAAGAATACGGAGAAAAGATGACCCTTTATGTATTACTACTGGGAATGTTACATAGTGCAGTCATTATGGATGACAATTTAGCAGTTCTTCACATGTGAATCATAGAGTTAGTTAGGAAAGGACCCAGCAAGTTCACTCCTAGCTACATACCCAAGAGGAATGCAAGCAAAGACATCCACATAAAAGTTTACACCCAAATGTTCATAGCAACTTCTCTATAACAGCTAAATGGATGACATAACTGTAATGACATTAACTAGGAATGGGTAAAATATAGTAGTACGTCCATAAAATGGGTGATTATTTAGACATGAAAAAAATAAAATAATAGTACTTTCCCTAATGCACTGAACCTTCAAAGCATGCTCAGTGACAGAAGCCAGTCACAAGCTCTCACAGAGCAAACTCCATTTACTTAGCATGGAAAAATTTATAGAGACAAAGTAAAATTGCAGTTTCCTAAGGTTGGAAATATTAGGGATAAGAGTTGATAGGAACCCACTTCACCCAGTCATACCACTCCTGAGTATGTATCCAAAAGATTCATCCTATTGCAGGGATACATGCACAACCATGTTTTTTGCAGCTCTTTTCACAGTAGCAAAGAGCTGGAAGCAGCCCAGCTCCAGCTAATGGATAATGGAAATGTGGTACATCTACACAATGGAGTTCTATGCAGCGATAAAGATGATATCGTGACATTTGCAGGTAAATGGGCGGAACTGGAAGCCATTATGCTAAGTGAAGTAACATAGTGCCCCCCGTAAACAAACAACATATGGTGTCCCTTATTTGTGGATCCTAGTACCAAATTCTTATATGTAAGTCAAGTTGGGTAATATTTTAATAAAAATATCACATTCTCTGATGCTACTATGGATATAGCTTGATGTTTATGTCTCTATTATCCTAAGTTCTGAGATTTATAAGATTTAAATAATCTCTTCTTTAAAGTACATTAAAACATACATTCACTTGCTATGTAACTTAGGAATATAAAGTTATATTTCTGTTTGCCTGTATATAACATTACTGTTAAAATGTGAATCCCAAATGTGTTTTGTAATTAACCTACAAGGGAACAACAACAACAAAAGATTTGTTCAAAGAACTGACCAAACCAGTAAACTTCTACATAGAAAAAGTTAAAAGAAGACCAAGAAAAAGATGCAAAACAGGACTTGACATGTACCACAAAATGCGTGTGCTCTGGTGGGGGGTGGGGGTGGAAAGGGAAATGGGTCTAAATTTGATTGGGAAGGTTGTATGAAATGCACAAAAGCTCAGTAAAAAAAGAATACTGATAAGTATTCCTTTTGAATGGATGAAAATATTCCCAGTATACTCTGGTGATAGTTAGACATATCTGTGAAGAAACTACAAATCATTGAGCTGTGTATTTTAAATAAATGAATTATATAGCATGTGAATTTTATCCCAATAAGCTGTTATAAGAGATAAAGTTTGTGATGGTGATGAAAGCCCAGAATAGGTGCTGAATATAATGGGCAGTCAGGGAGAAGAGAGTCCAGGAGAAGGATTTGGATCTGAAACACGCCGCTGCTGTGTGGGAAGTGTCTCCTTGGCTTTGTCCTGGTTATGAGAAGCATTGCTGGACTGAAGTGTTGCTATGGTTCCAATAAGTCTGTCCTTTCTGAAACCAGTGTTTTGGAATTTAATTCCCATTTTGAGATACTAAGAGGTGAGACCAGGTCCAACTTTTAGGGAGTTAAAAATTCCATTCACTGAATTAGTTGATTAATGAGTTAATGGACCCTCTCAAGGGTGTGTCTGTTGTAGAAAGAGATTTGCCCGGGTCTCCTGAGTGTTGATGCTCTGCCCTGTGTTGAAGCTCTGCCATCACTAGATGTAGCTTCTTTTTTTTAAATTTTTTTAAATTTTATTTATTTCTGTATGTGTATGAATGTACTGTCTGCATGTAGGTCTGTGCACCCATGTCGTGCAATGCCGCAGAGGTCAGAAGAGGGTGTCAGACTCCCCTGGAACTGGAGTTCTCCTGGAATTGGAGTTTCAGACGGTTCTTGGCCACCATGTGGGTGCTGGGGATCGAACCCAGGTCCTCTGTAAGAGTGGTCGGTGCTCTTAACTGCTAGGCCATCTCTCCAGCCCTAGATGTAGCGTCTTAACCTTGGACCAAAACTATGAATCAAGATAATATGTTTCTTCCTTATGATTTACCAAGTATAGAAAACTGACTAAGAAATGTATTCATGTATGAAATTACTGAGGACTAAAATAAAAATAGAAAAGCTTTTCATATAAGCAAAGTCAAGTAGAGCTCCTCCCCTGCCAAGCTTGGGGGGAAGGGAATATGTTCTAGTTTCTCTTCAATTGCTGTGACAAAACACTCTGACCAACACCAACTTGGGGAGGAAAGGGTTTATTCAGTTCACATCTCCTGGGTCGTAGTTCATCACTCAGAGAACCCAAGGCAGGAACTCAGGGCAGGAACCTGGAGGCAGGAGCTGAGGCACAGGCCATGGAGGAGTGCTTCTTACTGGCTTGCTCCCCTGGCCCATGCCCAGCCTGCCCTCTCATACGGTACACAACAACCTGCCCAGGGTGGCACCACCCATAGTGGGCTGGGCCCTCCTACATTGCTCAACAATCAAGATAATACTCCACAGATGTGGCCACAGGCCAGTCCAATGGAGCCAATTCCCCACTTGAGGCTCCCTCAACCCAGGTGTGTCAAGTTGACACTAAAGCTATCCAGCACAATTGACCCTTGTCAACTTGACACACAAAACACATCACTATTAAACCACCACCTTTCCAGTTCTTGTCCCCAAGGTATGATGTTAACATTAATCACAATTTAAGACAGAACAACCTTAAAAGCCCCACAGGCCTTAAAATGTCCAAACTCTTAAAAGTTCATAGTCTGTTAAAAGTCTCTTAACTGTGGGCTGCTGTAAAATCCAAAACAAGTACAGTCTTATTTCAAAGGGAAGAATCAGGCACACTCAAACAAAACCTAAGTCCAGCAAAGTAGCTCAAGGCTGGACACCTGGGATTCACTCACGATCTTCTGGGCTCCAAAGGGTTTCAGCAGCTCCCCTTCTCTGACTCTGCCGTTCGTGGCGTCCGTGGCACACACAGCTCATCTTGAAGGCTCAGGCCGACTCCATTCCACACCTGCTGCTGCTCTTGGTGGTCGTCCCATGGTCCTGGCATCTCTAAAAAGCTGGGGTCGCCACTGAAACTGAGGTTGCTTCTGACCTCTCCTGATGCAAAATCTCAGCTTCTCTTCCTGACTCCTGGAATCCTGGGATCTTCACTGCAACCGAGGCTGCACCTTGACCTGTGGCCTTTCCTGGGCTCTCATGGTGCCAGGCCTCAGCTGCTCTCTGTGACCCCTTCATGCATTCAGCACCAGAACCATATAGGAGACTCTTACACATTACCAAGTCCTGCTTCTGGCTTGACATGGAGGCTCAGGCCCATGGAACATAGCTTCTGTGTGCTGACCCTGAAGAAATTCTTTCCAGAAGATTTCACCACAGTGATGCTGGTCTCTTGTTACTTACAGCTGATTTTCACCCCCAAATAACCAGCATCAATTGTCCCAGTAAAGCAAAGACTTCCCTTCAGGTTCTGGTCTCTTGTTACTTACAGCTGATTCTTCAGCCCCAGCTGACAAGAACCCACAGATTACACAGTCCTGATGATCTCTGCTTCCCTTTGAAACTTCACAAGCCAGGCCTTTGTCATCTACAACTCTTTCAGCAAAACTGTTCCAAGTTCCACAGCAACGATCTTTAGGCATTCAGTGATTTTTCTAGCCCAAATCCTCCCACAATTCTTCCCCAAAACACCAAGGTGAGGTCTGTCACAGCAATACACCACTTCTGGTACCAATTTCTGTTCTAGTTTCTCTTCAATTGCTGTGACAAAACACTCTGACCACCACCAACTTGGGGAGGAAAGGGTTTATTCAGCTCACATCTCCTGGGTACTAGTTCATCACGCAGGGAGCCCAAGGTAGGAACTGAGAGCAGGAACCTGGAGGCAGGAGCTGAGGCACAGGCCATGGAGGAATGCTTCTTACTGGCTTGCTCCCCTGGCCAATGCCCAGCCTGCCCTCTTATATGGTACACAACAACCTGCCCAGGATGGCACCACTCATAGTGCCTGGGCCCTCCCACATTCCCCAACAATCAAGACAATACTCCACAGATTGTGGCAGCAGGCCAGTCTAATGGAGCCAATTCCCCAGTTGAGGATCCCTCAACCCAGGTGTGTCAAGTTGACACTAAAGCTATCCAGCACAGAATATGTGGATTATCTCATCTAAATGCTTCAACTTTATCAGTTCAATAGAATTGTCTGGGGAGTAATAGTGATTTTCTTTTCTTGTCTTTTCTTGTCTTGTCTTTTCTTCTTTTCTTTTCTTGTCTTTTCTTTTTTTTTTTTTGGTATTTTTGAGACAGTGTCTCCCTTTAGTACCAGCTGTCCTGGAGCTCACTATGTAGACCAGGCCGGCCTTGAAATCACAGAGATCCACCCACCTCTGCCTCCTGAGTGCTGGGATTAAAGGCACACACCACCTTGCCCGGCACTGGCAGTAATAGTAGTTTTCTTCAGCTACGTGCAGTGAGCCCACCAGGCTCCAGTGTACAGTTACAATTTTGTGTCTACACAGATGTTCCTGGTTAAAATCCGAGGGTCATAGAACAAAAGAAAAAGACATGAATGTGGGAAAAGAGACCCGTGAAGAAAGGGGGGGAGATAACAGGAGTGAATGAGAGAGAAGAGAGGGCGGGGCAAGAGCAAATTGAATGCACTGTATATGAAACTGTCAGAGAACAGATTTAATCACTAAAGGGGAAAAGAAAAGCATTGTGCTGTGTGTAAATAGAGACAGGCACAGTGATCTTGATGAATGCAGTTTACAGCCTGGAGCTTCACAGATGGTTTCCTGGAAGAGCAGGCATTTGGGGCCAGTGTTCAAGGTTCAGTGAGAGTTACCATTAAGGGGGGGGGGCAGATCTCACATTCCAGTACACAGAGCATACATCCTGGTTTCAATCTGAAAGTTATGTGAGACAACCAAATTGTCTTAAGTAGAGCATCAGGCAGGTGAACAGCTTGGACTAGAAGGCTGTGGACCAGGAGTGGGCAGAGGTGAGCAGGGATAGGGTAAGATTAGCTTTGTGCTTTCCATAAGATGAGAACAATCAGAGAAGAGATTGTGAAGAGTGTAGATGATGAGTTGCTAGAGCTTAGGGGCACAAGAGGATGACCAGAGAGTATGAGCCTCAGGACCCTGTGGGATATCAACCTGGAGGTGCCAAGTGGACAATTGAGTATGGGTTTAATGGGTGAGGAGAGAGGCTGTAGCTGGAAATGTGGATCCAGAGGCCAGCGTACAGGTGGCTGTCAAAATGAGGAGAGTATGGGCCTGGGAGATAGATGTATTGCTTGTTATTTAAGCATAGGACTCAATTTCATATCCCCAGAACCCATGTAAAAAAAGACCTATATGGTGATGATCATATGTAACCCAGCACTAGGGATGGAGCATACAGATGGATACCTGGTGCTCACTGCTAGCCAGTCTAGCCAACCAGTGAGGTCCGGAAAAAGAGAACTTGGTTGAACAAATAAGGTGGAGAGATAATATAGGAGAACTCCTGACATCAGCTTTGGCCTCCACATGCACCCATATGCATGTGCACCCATGCAGACATCCAGATGAACACCGCCAGGTGGGATAAAACAAAGAAACAAAAATAAAATGATGAAAGTAGATTATATTAACTAACATCACATCAACGGGATGAAGGAAAGCCAAGAACATAATTCTAGTACTGACAGAAGTGAAGAGAAAGATCCCATGAATATCCATCCAAAGGACTGATTAGAAGGGAGCAGGGAAGCTCAAGAAGGGGAAGAGAGTTTCAAAATGCTCAGAGACTAGTCCACAGTCTGTTGCTACAGAGTCGTTCTGGTAGACAGGAGGGTTTTCAATATCACCATCATGGTGGTCTCTAGAGACTTGAGAGCAGCTCCAATGGAGAAGTGGGAGGAAAGGGAGATCCTGATGGTCTGGCTGGTGAGTGAGAAGTAAGAAGCAGATAAGAAGTGAAGGGCATGTTTCCCCAGAATATTCTAGAAGAAAAATAAATTAGAAATAGGACAAATTGAAGGTATTATCAGAGCCAGAGAATGCACACACACACACACACACACACACACACACACACACACACACACAGAGTTTTTTTTATTTTTAATCATGTGGATGTGTGTCTATATGTGGGTTTGTGCACCAGAGTGCAGTGCTTGTGGAGCCCAGAAGGGGGTGTAGGATCCCTGGTGCTGGAGTTAAAAGTAGTGGGTGTGAGCTGCCAGATGTGAATTCTAGGAACCAAATCATGTCCTCTGATTAGCATTGTACTGCTGAGGAATCTCTCTAGTCCCAAATGTTTATATTTAAATATGGAAAACACTTGATCATATTCTTAGGCTCAGGACAAAGAATCCAGAGAGAATGGAGGAAAAATGTAGGGCCTGGAAAGAGCAGAGACCCTGAGGAGACTGGGCAGCACAGCGGCTTGACTTGAAGATGAGGGGCCACACTGATTCTCTGGGCTAAAGATCTCATGTCTTAATCCTCATAACCTATGAATCGAAGGGAGAAAAGGCAAGGAAGACGTGATGAAACTAAGGATCCTAAAATGGAGATTATTCTGAGTGAGGCTTAAATGTCACTGTAGCCGTCCTTAAAAGAGGAAGATAGAAAGAGGCTTGACTATGACAGCAAAGGCAGTGTGAAAGAAGAGTGTGGAATGATGCAGTCATTAGCCAAGGAAAGCTAGAAGCCGCCAGAGACCAGAAGGAAGAAACTGATCCTCTCCTGGGGCCTGCTAAGGAGCAGCTCTGCTAAGCTCTAGTACCATATGACTTATTCTGGATTCTTCCTTTAAAAAGAAGTTTTATTTCTTTGTGTGCGTTTATATGAGAGAGAGAGAGAGAGAGAGAGAGAGAGAGAGAGAGAGAGAGAGAGAGAGAGAGAGTGTGTGTGTGTGCCTGCGACTATGTGCAGAGGCTAGAATAGAGTGTCTGGTGTCCTCTGTCACTTCCACCTATTCGTCTGAGTCAGCATCTTTTCCTGAACTCATGTTCGGGGATCATGTTTTCCTGGATATGTTGGAAACCAGTGAACCCTAGTGATCCTTGTTTTCCCCTTGTAGCTAGTTCAGGATGTCCAGCTAGTGATGTGGATGCTGGAATCCAAACTTTCACCCTCATGATTGCATGGCAAGTGCTCTTAACCATTGCATCATCTTTCCAGTCCTCCATTTTGGATTTCTAATTGCTAGGAGGGTAAAAAATGTAATTTGTGTTATTGTAAGTCACTAAATTTGGAGCAATCTGTCATGGCAACAATAGGAAATTAATATATCTTCTGATGGGGAGAGGGAGAAGGTATAGAAATAGTTCATTTTGAGATAGAGTAGGTAAGAATTAACAAGTGTGGACCTAACATTTTGGGTTAGGAACCTGGGCTGTGTCCTAGAATGTAGGCATGAAGCACAAGTAGAAAGGGAAAGTCTGGACAGTAAATAGCAGAGGCTGCTAAACTAGCAGAAGAGAGATATGGTCAATGAGCTGAATTCCCAAAGATCAAGTGCACTAAGCACAGCCCTTTGAAGCTGAGCAATGGAGTTGCAGCTCCGCGGGTTTCTTTGGCTATGCTTAGCCACCCCGGCAGAGTAGCAGGGCTTGAGGTTTTGGCATGTGATGGGTAAAGAGCAATGGAAAGACAGCTGTTCTGAGGTCCTCCTGACTCCATGGGAGACATACGGATTATGGAGAATAGGCAGGTTTGCAGGGGAGGAGGGAGCAGTCCTTCCGGGACTTGCGGTAAGGTGTGACTGAAGGAGGAAGAATGAGTGCTGCGTGGAAAGGCAGAAATAGGGTTCTGGAGGAAAGGCGGAATGTGTGGAGGGAAAGCTCCGCTGCTGTGAGCTGGAAGGGTGAACCAGCAGGAGCAGGAGCGGGCGGAGGGGTCGTATCTCAGATGTAAGCAGGACAGACATCAACAAGAGGAGCTGGGAGTCCCAGCAAGTCTGGGCACTCCAGGTGTTTACCTAGCATTGGGATTGGAATGAGCATAGTGGACTAAGTGTTTGTGGACCCCAGGGGACTGAGAGACACCGTGCTGTTGATATTCTGCTTGGCTGGAAAAATTTGATCTTGGGACTTTGAGCTTCTCAGCACCTCTCATGGCACCCGCTTGTCACAGGCTCCAGGCTGATCCACAGACCCTGTTCTGGTGGATGGAGAGAATGGTAGATCTTTGTCCATGGGCTCTTGTGGCCAAATGCTTTAGGCGGCCTTGATCCCATGGTGATCCACATTCTTTTTTCCTGAACGATCACACAGTTCATCTGGGTTGTTTGTGTCATCTTGTGTTTATAAGTGTTGTGTGATGACAGGAGACCCACCTTGTCCTCTTTGTCTGCCTGGTGGATTCTTCTTTCTGAACCCAGCTTGGCAGCCATCCACTCCACGAGGCCCCCTCTTGGTCCTCACCGCCAGCTTCCTGCTGTCCAGAGAGGCACTGCTCTGTGCCCTCCTCGGCAGACTCAGGCCTTGCAATCAGTATACAAGCTGTTCAACGGAGCAGCAGCTCTTTCCTGCCTGCCCTTTCTCCCTCTCCCCCTAGAACCTAAAATCATTATGCCTTAGTCTCCTCTGTGTCCCAACACTTGAGAGAGAAAATAATCCACAATCAAATTGAAATGAGCACTGAGGGCTTCTTAAGACAAGGAGCAATGTGGAGCAGAGTGGTGATGGGGTATTGTTGACAGTGTGTAAGAGTCCAGGGCATTTGACCCCTTCTTGGAAGATCGTCCTCCTTTCCTTAAATCAATTGCTGAAGAACTCATTGCTCCTAGTTTAAAAACACAAAATATAAGAAAACAGAAAACGTGGCCCAGCTTGTGCCTTCCTATCTGGCTACTAGATATTTCAGTTTCTAAGGGATGGTCTCCTGGTTCCCACACTATAAACTGGGTGAGCCAAGCACTCATTGACTTATGCACTTGTCCCTTTGTTAGGGGCAACATCCCCCTCTTCACATCACTCACCCTCCCATATTCTGCCACCTGTTCTTCTGGCTGTGAAAGAACTAAAATTTGGAGAAGAGGCCGAAACTCTCTGTGAACCTCGTGTCGAATCACATGGTTTCAGAAAACCCAGAGGCCGTTTGAAATTACAGTTGAAATCCATGGAAAGTAAATGACAGGAACAGCTGAGACCCCGCCTCCCCTGTCTTTAACTCTCCTCCCCTGTTTTTTAATGCCTCCCCCCAACACTTCCACCCTCCTCTTCAGAACAAAATTTGTTAGCTGGGGACATGGAAACTCGAGCCTTGCACAAGAATGAGGTGTTGATTTGGTCCATCCAGGGATGGCAGCTGCTCTGAGGAAGTGGCGTGGGGGTAGAGGCCACCCGAAGAGGTCTCCAAAGTCTTTGGAGACCTGCTGTTGGAGGGTCCTTGGGGGCTGCCCCCTTCTGTTTTGCGCAATCTATCTTTAGAGAACTGCAAGTTCATTTCTCAGAAGGGCCTCAGGGCTGTGATGACTTCTAAACGGACAAACCACTTCCTGCAATCTTTAACTGAATTGAGGCTGGGGGGTGGGTGTGACCACTGGAGGGGGGCTCCACTCACGTTTTCCCAACCAGCTTGTCTTTTCACAGACCATTTATGACTCTGGACCAAGAGAGATGGAGGCGAGAATAGGGCCCTGGAGCACGACATGAGAGGTCACAGTTAGAAGTGTAGTCTTGTGTCTAGGGTTGGCCATTCGGAGGGAGTGGAAGAGGACTGAAAGTCCCAAGCCAGCCTAGACCTTCCCACATGTAGTCCTTGAAGGGCCACACAGGATAGCCTTTGCCTGTTTCTGTGATCCTCCCTGACATAGTGTCAGGAAGCAGTTTCATAAATTAGCATGGCACCAATGAATTTGAGTCTCCTTGTCCTGTTGATATCAAATGAATGATCAAAGTAAAGATCCCCAAAGATCCTTTAAACAGCTGGGCTCTGTGTAGAGACAGACTTTTATACAAGCAGTACTGGGTCCATTCAAATCTTGTTTCCAGTTTTTAGCAAATTGGGTTATTATGAAGACTTGGTAGGTATTGGCTCTCTCTGCCCCAGTAACTGTGATCAACAACAGTAACTATCCTAGAAGATTATTATGAGGTTTTTAAAGACATGATGGTAATATAATTCTCATTTCAGGGCTGGGAATATACAATGTGTTTAATACATGTGATTTCTCATTCCCTCAAAAACAAGAGTAATAATTAAAGCTACATTGGAGAGTTGTCTGGATGCCAGGCCTTGGAACCAGGCAAACCTTAGCTAGGAGGTCAGTGGTACAAAACATCACGGAGTTGGAGTCTCAGTGTGGACGTCACAGAGTCTCTGGGTCTTCCCCGGACTGCCAAGTGATGTTTGCCCTGGCTGCGCCCCTGCACACCTCTGTCAATGTCTCTTCTTGGTACTTGAGGCAGCTCCCCTGAGGTTTTATTGATCCAGGGTTCCTATGCATGGCCGCACTGTTCCTCCTTCCCTGTTCTTTTGGATTTCTTTAAAAGGGCCACTTGATTTACACCCTGAACTTGGACTGGTGACTAGTCTGAATCCACGTGGTCTGAGAATAGAGGGGCCCACTTTCAGAAACAAAGTACTGGACATCCAGTTAAATGTGAATTTCAGATAACCACCCAAATATATGTATAGTAGGCATCTGTCCTGATGGCATAGAACATACTTTTGCTATGCAATTAGTTTTGTTTATTTGAAATTCAAGGGCTGGTGAGATGGCTCAACAGTTAAGGGCACTTGCTGCCAAGCCGGATGACTTGAGTTTACTCCCAGAATCCAAATGGCAGAAGAAGAAACCCGGCCTCTAGGTGCTGTGACATTCAGGTGCTCTCTCCCCATGCATGCACATACACAAATGTAAAAAAAAAGAAATCCAAATTTAGCCCAGCAGCCTTTCCAAGAGAAGATACTTGGTGCCTTGTAGCTCATGGAATCACCATTGGCCTTGGGTCTGAAGACCTCAGATCCATTTTGTACTCTATCACCAGGTCTCTTAGGAGAGTTACCACTCTTTTCTAAACCTCAGTGCCATCATTTTGGAAAAAGACATGACAATTATTTCCTTGCATTAATATTTACTGACTAGTCACCTCATTTTGGTTAGTCCAAGTTCATGTCAGTGATTTTGATTAGCATTTATTGAGTCATCCTGGCTGAGTGGTGGAGATAGAAGACTTATGAGACATGGCCCTTGCTTTGAGCTAATTCTTTTAGGGACTATGGAACAGCCAGCCTGACAGCTGAAAATGAGTGTGCTCTGTGGGCCTGGAGAGGCTTGGAAGAGAGTCTGCAAGGCTACACAATTAAGAGGTTCAGGGACTTCAAGGAGGGATGCCTAAACTGGATTTTGAAAGAGAAATATCAGTATAGCCTTATACTTCCTGTGAAATCTACTCTCTCACCCTTTGGCATAATCAAAACTCGACTGACCTGTTAACTATGCAAGTGCTTGCGTACCTTAGCTTAATGAACTCCCGTGACCAGGATTCTGCCCTTGCACCTGTGCGCTTCATTTGAGCTGCTCAGTATCATTCTTCCTATTCTATGGAGGAGGAAGTAGAATCCAGAATGTAGACCCAGAGGGTCTTTGTCCAAGCAAGGCAGCCAGAAAGTGCTGGAATAAGAATGGGGCTTGTTGAGCCCAACACTCTATGACTTATGAAGCCATTCAACTTTCTGTTCTAGAATGAAAGCTGTATCTGGGAGAGAACAAGAGTGCTGAAAGTTTCTAAAACAAACTGCAAGCGGAAAAGGCAGCTGGATGTTGTCTGAGAGGCCCGAGTTGCAGTCTCAGAGGTTCAGCATTTCATAGACCCCCTTCTCCAGCATGGTAAAAGTGGAGACAGGCATTATTTTGTCATGAAACGTTATCTGATCACATCAGTTATTTGATCACAAAGCTCTCTGATGTTTCACTTTAAGCCAGAACCTTGGAAATGCAGAAAAGAGATCCAATTGCAAGCCTGACCTTTCCTGTGCACCAAGTGGTGATGGAGAATGGGCTAGAATTGCTCCTCAAGGACAATTCTCTATGCCATTCAGAATAAGGGCTGTCAGCTGAGG
Source organism: Rhizomys pruinosus (assembly GCA_009823505.1). Lineage (NCBI taxonomy): Eukaryota > Metazoa > Chordata > Mammalia > Rodentia > Spalacidae > Rhizomys > Rhizomys pruinosus. The sequence continues at coordinate 6,515,282 of VZQC01004414.1, forward strand.
TGTGGAAGGAGTTATTGGCCAGAAGGCTCCTGGGTTTCCAGAGGCAGGTGCCCACTGCTAACATAGTGATCAGTGCTTTTGTGTCTGTCTTATTCTTGTGTTCCCTCTATTTTATACATATGCATGCACTATGGTTACAAAACCATATATAAACATTAATATTTGAAACACCCACATACAGCATAGAGATAAATATCTTGGCCTTAGCAACATGAGACAATCCTATTCCATGTATTACGCATGTAACTGTTCAATAGTATTTTCAAGTGAATCAAATTATTAACTCATTCATTCATTAGTTCCTGGATTGGTTCATTCAACAAATATGCGCTGCACACCTGTTATGTGCTAAGATATATACTAAGTACTGGAGGATGAGGGCTAGGGATGGGTAGAATTCCATAATTAATATTTTAAAAATTAATTTCAATTATTTTTAATTATATGTATATCTGTCCAAGTGCGGCTACATACGCACGAGTGCAAGTGTCTGGTGTGTTCAGAGGAAGGTATCAGATTCCCTGGATCTGGAATTATAGGAGATTGTGAGCCACCTGATGTGGATGCTGGGAACCCAACTCAGGTCCTCTGCATGATGCATCCTTCCAGCCCCCAGTAATTCATATTAAAGCTGACACATCAGTAGGGGCAAGTGATGTAGAAAGATTCGAGGCAATGCAGCCCCATGTGCATGAGTTAGTCAATGGGTTCTGCCTCATGAGCTTCATGTCCTTGGGATGTTCATCTCACCCCTTGAATCTCATTTCCTCTTTTATAAATTAGAGCTAATGATAACTATCTTATTAGGTTTCTATGACAACCCATGATGGATTGCATGTAGCATTGCATGCATTTAAAAAAATTTTTTTTTATTAATTTTTTATTTATTTCTGTATGTGGACGAATGTACTGTCTGCATGCAAGTCTGTGCACCCATGTCGTGCGATGCCGCGGAGGTCAGAAGTGGGTGTCGGATTCCCCTGGAGCTGGAGTTCTCCCGGAATTGGAGTTTCAGACGGTTCTCAGCCGCCATGTGGGTGCTGGGGATCGAACCCGGGTCCTCTGCAAGAGCAGTCGGCGCTCTTAACCGCTAGGCCATCTCTCCAGCCCGCATTGCATGCATTTTTACAGATGACAGTTGTGATCAAGAGAGAGAGAGGTTTGCTGTGTTGCTCAAGGTCACAGCCTTAGTGAGCAGTAGACTTGAAGCTGAACCTTGAAATTCAGATTCCAAGAATGTTGCTTTCTCTGTTTCTTCCATACTTACCTTTAAACCCTAGCTGGTGAATGAATGACTTCTCAAGCTTTTCAGCAATACGTTTCCTTGTTTTGGTAATATTATCCACTAGCACCAGGCCCTCCCTCTGTGTATTCTAAACTTTTGTGTTGCCAACAGTCATCACAACGAAGTCATGTTTTCTTTTCCAGTTGTGCACTGGGCTGCTGCAGAGCACAGAGCCCAGGCAGACTGCCTCTCATCACTGGTTTGAGTGGGTGTGTTCCTCCTCCGGAGTGACAGCTCCCAAATGTGCTACTTTGGCCTTTCTCTCAGCAGTTCACTTCATGAAACTCCATGGTGTCGATGGTAAAAGAATGGCAGTTTTAGCCAGCATCTGCTCTAGGAAGGGAGTTCCCAGACAACTAGATGGTCACATTTTCTCTTAGGGAAGATGGTGAGAAGAGCTAAATCTCATTATGGACTCAGATTCTTTATCTACTTAGACACCGGAGCCCATTCTTTCCCCCTCCATCCACACCAAAGTCCTCTGAGAAGAGTCACATGTTTGTGTGTGCATGGGCACACACAAACATGTGACTCTTCATGTGGGACCTGTGTATCACATAGTTTATGCTCATTTAGTGCCAGTAAACCTTTGGCCTGGCAGAGACTTCAGTGCCATTTTCTGGTCCATTTCTCTGAATGATATTTGGGTTCATCTTCTTAAAATCCTACCAACCATTCAAATGGCAAAAGATCCATTAACAGTGGCTGACTTGGGACAAAGAGAAGCTGTCTCCATGTTTCCAGTTGACATTTGGAAATGTTCAGGAGAGAAGACATGAATTTTGAGAAACAATGTTCAGTTGCATATTCAATAAACAAATCCCTTTTTTTGTGAGACAGGTTTTCCCTGTAGTCCTAGCTGGCCTGGAACTCGCTAGGTAGACTAAGCTGGCCTCAATCTTACAGAGATCTGCATGCCTCTATCTCCCTAGTACTGGGATTAAAGGCATGTGCCTCCACTCCCAGCCCAGAAAAACACATTGGTATTTGTCAACATAGTAACATATCATGGGTAAGGCAGAAGACCATTCTAAAATTTCTCTGAGGAAACTACTATTAATATTCAGTACATACCTTCTTGAGCTTTATCTGTGTCTTCATATGTGTGTGTGTATATATATATATATATATATATGTCTAAGTACCTCAGTTTGTGTATAACATAAATGAGTTCATATCTCATTATAGCACCCCAACTTTCTTGAAATTGCACACAGATCTACTATATTCTTTAAAACTAATCTTTAGTATTTATGGGAATAGCATGGTTTATTTAATCATCACTCTATTGAGATTTATGTCATTTTAGTCTACTAAAAATAACTTTGTATGTGGTTCCTTGTAGAAAAATACATTGTTTCTGAAGGGTTCACATGGAGAGGTGGAATTCCTAGTGTTGCTTCAGTTTGAAGACTCAAGGGAAATGAAATTCACTGATCCTTGAAGCAGCAGCGGTCCTCTCCTTTCCTTTCCACTGACTTGCCTGTGTTCTAGCTGGGAACCTGAACCCTTGGTCTTGAGTGTATGCTGCTCATGATCTAGTAGCTTTTCTTCAGGCATGATAGCAACTCCCATCCTTTAGAGGAGAGTCTTTCTGACCTAGAATAAGCAACTTCACCATCTTCAGGCCTTATTCAAATAATTTGTTCTGCCAGGCTATTGAGATTGCTGACGGGGTGAAGTGAGATAATTCAGGTGAAATATTAAGTGTTGGCTTAAGGGACACATGGCAAAGTATTTTAAAAATGTTTGTTCTGGAAGCAGAAGTCTTGATTTCAAATCTTGAGGTTGCAGATCTTGAAGCTGAAATGTTTTTAGAATGACTAAAATAATTCCAACTCCTGGCAGAAGGGGGCACTCTTGCACTTTCTGTAGATTGTCTTAACTACATAAAGGGAGGAGACATCTTTTTTTTTCTCCATTGTCCAATTTTGTTGTTAGGTCATTTTGGGTGTGGTGGGCCACACTGTGTCCATTGCCTGCAAGTGGCCATTTTGTGATGTTTCTAAATGGAAAGAGTCTGATCCACATTAATTTTTTCTGAGTTTTGTTCAGGGGAGTTAGAGGCTGATGTCACAGGAGGAACCCAGCACAACACACACTATTATGTGGTACAAATAGCACACAGACTGAACCGCTGCCTACTTTACGTGTGGTGCAGGGTGCACTGCAGCGGAGGGAGTGTTCGGTTACCTTCTCAGCAATGGGAATGCAATGTAGACTGTAGACTGTGGGTTCCAGGAGAAAATGTAAAGACCTGGTTGGCTGGGTGATGACAGCTTGTTCTAATGACACTGCTGTGGTTCGATGGGTAGTTATGGGAAACCACCAGTGAGAGAGCTGGCCCACTTACCATCATCTCCTTGAAGGCAGATGAAAAAGGACATATTTGGCATATGGGGTTTCCATATAGCTCAGTCAGGTTACTCAATTTGGAATAGCACGTGCCGTTCTGGACAGAAGAAGAGCATCAGTGTTTCATCCCTTCATTGCATTGCTCTTAACTTCTTTACACTGACAATGTTTTAGGCTTATAAAAACCGACAGAATACTATAAGGGATTCTCCCAGTACTAGTAAGTTACCAGGTTGCTTAATTATATATGTAATACATTTTAATCATAATGCCAACTATTTCATGTGAGGCCACATATATTCTTCTTGAATTATTTAGGCTATAACAAACTAACATTTATCATCGAAACTAGGAAGTTAACATTAACACAGAACTACTACCTTAATCTGTAATCTTCATTTGGATCTCACCAATGTCCCAATCGTTTGTCACATGGCAAAAGAAACTGAGTCACATACTGAATTTTTGTCTTGCTAGCATCTTTTAATATGGAAGAACTTTCTATCTTTTGGGACAGTGGTACGCTTGGAAAAATACAGAAGAGATATTTCGTAGAACGTTCTTGAAGCCAAGGTTCCCCAGTGTGTCCTCACGATTAGCTTCAGATCCTGGAATTCCAGCTGGAATATCATGGAAGCGCTTCCATGTCACAGTTCATGCAGTACATGCATTGTATGCATTACAGCGGGTGCACCTGATGCCAGCTTCCCTCATTATTGGTGATATGAGTTATGTGATTAAGGTACTTTCTGCCAGGTTTCTCCACTGCAAAGTTACTGACCTTCCCCCTGTACTTAGAAGATACTTCATAGGAGTAAACCTCTGTTACTCTTCCCATTTTAAGCCACTGTTTTTTTTTTTTAAACTTTCTTTTTTAAAAAAATATTTATTTACTTGCTTATTTTTTATGTGTATGAATGTACTGTCTGCATGTAGGTTTGTGCACCTGTGTCGTGCAATGCCACAGAGGTCAGAAGGTGTCGGATTCCCCTGGAACTGGAGTTACAGTTCTCAGCCGCCATGTGGGTGCTGGGGATCGAACCCAGGTCCTCTGCAAGAGTAGTCGGTGCTCTTAACCGCTAGGCTATCTCTCTAGCCCTAGCCACTGGTTTTTAATCAAACACTGATGATTCTTATCTGAATCAATGATTATGGTGGTGGTGGTCAAATGGCCATTTCTGTTTCTATAATTTTTCCCACATTAATTTATGAATTGTAAAATGCAAAGAAGAGATATTCCTTCTCCACATTTATTTTCTTAAGAAGTCCTCTGTACAATGGTTCACATCCTTAAACACACACAGTAGAAGATGATGGTCAGGAGCTGATGTGAGCTTTGCAGCCTATAAACAATGAAATGAAATTCATTTTTCTCACCGGTGCTGTGTACCAGACACCATGGAAGATGATGGTGCCCTATTAGAGGAACAGTATCTTCTAACTATGGGGGGCGGGGATGTCAGTAACTTTCTTCATCATTTATGCTATATTATATGATCAGAAATGTGATTTTGTGAGCAGCCTGAGTGCAGGAGGAGTGCAAGTTGCATTTAGATCTAAACATTTACCCTAGAAGATGCTTAGTACTGGTCTGTCATGTGGATGACTACAGGAATGAGGAAGTGCATAGGAAAGCAGCCTGGTCTGGTAAGTTGCTCCCTTATCTTCTTGGGGCCCAGGGAGCTCTTTTCTTCTCCTATTATTGCAAAGTCTAATGCTGGAACTTTCCCCTGGGAGAGAAACTAATTATGTAATGAGATCTAAACCCTGGAGGAAGATGGTGGGAATGGACAAATGCAGATCATCCTGGGTGTTTATGTGTCCAGCAGGAGGATGTGGACATCACTCAGGTGGAAAAGGCATCATAAAAGGTACTTTCAGACACCATAAACAGGTATTTTGAATAGTCTTTGTCAGGGAGATCAGTCAGTCCACCCATAACTATCACTCTAGTCTGATATGTAAGTGCCGCTGGTTGGGCTGCAGAGATTTCCTGTAGCCTTGCATGGAACTCACCAGGAGCTGGGTGGTTTTAGGGTTTCTATCAGTCTCTGGTGAGGCTCAAGGTCCTACCTCTGTTCAAGCCTTTAGTCTTCTGTGTGAGACACTGCCTGAATAAGAATCAACATTAAGTCAAAAATAGTTCAGAGCTGTAGCCAAGTACCTGACCCCACAGTGTTCTGGAGGCTTGGCCACTCACCGGGGCAGTGCTAACAGGAAAAGCTGGCCTGTGTGAAGGTAATTCTCACCAGAGAACCTTTTAGTTCTGGGCCCATGCCTTTCTGCAAGTGACTGAGCCCATGATTGAGGACTTCTCTGCCTCCTTTTGACTAGACTTCAGCTTTCTATGTCATATAGAGAGGATACTGGGTCAGAAGAAAGCTTGACCACTTCCGTGCAATAAGTGAAATGGAGCAGAAATAGACAATTGTGAGTGCATGAATGGCAGGACCTGGTGAAATGTGCAGCAGCCATTCCAGCCCCTGCCACACTGCACTACAGAAGCAACGTTGCCAGAGAAGCGAGAAACAGAATTTTTGTAGCAAGTTATACATACTTGTACATGGTGATGCCAACATGATTTTTGGTCTTTGTTTTGGTGCAGGGTCTTCCTAGGATACTGTTATTACAGGTGTGTCCTAGCATGGGTGGCTCACATTTTCTTTTTTTAATATTCTATTTTCATTTTACTTTACGTGCATGAATGTATTGCTTCCCTGCATGTAAGTGCACCCATGTTGTGCGATGCCCACAGAGGTCAGAAGAGGGCGTCAGATCCCTTGATCCCCTGGATTGTTGTTAGCCACTATGTGGGTGCTGGGAACTGAAGTTAAGAGCAATCAGTGCTCTCAACTGCTGAGCTATTACTGCAGCCCCTCACATTTTCTTTTCTTTGCTGCACTGTTCAAACAAAACCCACTGCTAATTGGACTTGACCACACGGGCTACGGTTGATGCCAGGCCTGGCCAATGTCTAAGGATTTCCTGTTCCAGAATTCAATGACCGGTCATTTTTTTTTTTTTTTTTTTTTTTTTTTTAGGCTAGATCATTGCATGACTTCCAGCCTCATGGCTTTGCTGCCATCCGTTGGAACTTTGGGATGAGGGACAGAGCGGTCTTGCTGGCTCTTCCGTGAGTCCGTGTTCCTCTCCCTTTCTTTCAGGCTTTCACGACAATGAAGTGCTTCCCTCTTTTAGAGGCCGACGGCCTTGCTGAAAATGGACTGTAGCTTTGGAAGGATTCCAAACACTCTGTTCATTTTTTTTTTTTCTTTTGAGACAGGGTCTCCTTTTAGTCCCAGCTGGCCTAGAGCTCACTATGCAGACAAGGCTGGCCTTGAACTCACAGAGATACTCCTGCTTCTGCCTCCCGAGTGCTGGGATTAAAGGCGCATTTTGAAAAAGGGATTGTATTCTTTAAGGGGTGCGGGTAGCCTGGTCAGAGAGCTGGAATAGGAGTTAAAGTGACCAGCTGGGGCGGGGGTGGGGGGGCTGTGTTTGGAAGGTGTAGACTGTGCTCCACTAACAGTTTTTAGAATTTGTTCTTTGAGCTGGGCGTGGTGGCTCACGCCTTTAATCCTAGCACTTGGGAGGCAGAGGCAGGTGAATCTTTGTGAGTTCAAGGCCAGCCTGGTCTACAGAGTGAGTTCCAGGACAGCTGGGGCTATAGGGAGACCCTGTCTCGAAAACAACCAAAAAAAAAAAAAAAAAAAAAAAAAAAAAGAATTTGTTCTTTGTTCACAAGAAAACTTGAAAGGTAAGGGCAACAACTTAAGTAAAGCCCTTGCTTTTACAGGAGAAGAAAAATCAGAATTGCTTTCTGATGTGTTTCTGGGTCTCAACAAAGCCCAGGCTGCTCTCTCTTCTCCTGCACGCCCTTCTAAGTCAGTGAGGGTGGTGTTAGTTCTTAGGTCAGCTGGCTTTCCCTGGAAGCTTCGGGGGCCTCCAGAAAGGACAGCTGCTGATAACTTGGAAGATTTCTGTTCGCTGTCCTCCAGAGCAGCTTGAGGGTCAATGACCCTATGGATCCTGTGCTCGGATAACAGCCAAGGTGTCTGCCTTGCTTATGGCAAGCCTCACCTGCCCCGCCCCCATCGACCTGGTGGACTTTCCTTGCTCCTGGAGACCTCCGACCCTGGCACTCTGGGGCCACTTCCGTCTTCAGCCTGTGTCGTACCTCTGTGCCATTGTCCATGCCACCCTTACCCACCGTCTTCTGCTGCCCTCTTTCCAGGGATTCTGTCCTTGTACTCTGTATAAAATGGCAGCCCAGCCCTTTCTTAATCCTTAACTGCCTATCACCCTTTAGCACTTTCACTCATCAGCTTCTAGCACACTAAGTTATTATGGTTTGCTCCTTTCTTACACTAAAATATGAGTCCTCTGGGGCAAAGTTCTCCATTTTGTTTATTGAGGTTTTCCAAACATCTAGAATAGAAAGACAGTCTATAAACACTTGAGGAAACTGACCGGCCCCATTTCTAGCCCTACCAGCCATGGGAGTGTTGGGAGGAGGCAGGCAACTGGAGAGGTTCTATTATTTCTCATTCACCTTTTCCTGGGAAGCTGCCCTGCAGGAAGGAGGTTATGCAATTCAGAAGCTTTTCCTAATCAGTTGTGCCCTAGAAGGGTGAAGAAACCTGACTGGTTAGAACAATGTCTTCCACCTAAATTTCTCCAGTTTCCTGTTCTAGGAATGACCAGCCACGGCAGTGAGAGAGAAACCAACGGAAAAACAAGTTTCCGCCAATCTCCCCCTGCACCTTGAGCATTGAGGTTTATGAAGATTACAGTACAGCTTATCCAAGAGCACGGTGACCGCTGCCATGCCACGGCTCCTTCCCCTGGCTGGAGGTGATGCAAGAGCCAGGGCTGAAAAGAGGGCCCCGGGGTATCCGGAGTGGGGGACCTCAATGAAAATTCATCTTGAAAAAACACGAGCTGCTGTCGGAGATCCAGGCTGGCTGCTTCCTGAAGAGGAAACCACATCGCGCTGCTTTCCCTTCCCCTAACTCTTCTTCTCCTTTCCAGCTCTCTTCCTCTGCTCTCTGCAACCCCCACTAGAAAATATAATTGTCTTGTTTCCCTATTGCAAAGAGATACTCCTGGGGGCCAGAATTTCAAGGCAAACATGCATGTAGACTAGTCCCAGGCGGGGTTCCTGTGTGCCACATCTTCGAGGCAATTGAACAGCTGTGCCAGGCTCACCCACAGGAGAGAGGGGGTGGCAGGATGTCAGACCAAGGGAAAAGGTAGCAGTCTTGTGTGGCTGGGGTGCAGACCAGAGCTAATGGCTCATGTCTGCTAGCTGACACCAAGCAGCGCCTGTCCAGTGATAGGGCAAAAGGGACCATTTAGTGACTTTCTGCTGTCTTCAAAATTTCAGCTAGGTTTTGAATTAGATTAGGAGAATTGAATCTGCAGGATTCCTCATGTTATTAAGGAAAAATCAGTTTGGTAGCCATAAATTTTGCTGTGTATTTCTCTTTTAAAAATACATTTAGTTATGACTACTAGTGTATGTGTGTGTGTGTGTGTGGGGGGGGTGTCATAAGCCAACTTGCTGAAGTTGGTTCTCTTCTTCCATTATATTGGTGCCAGGGATTGAACCCAGGTCTGCAGGATCTCTGGTGTGCATTGACTTGTGAATCCATCTAGCCAGCCCCTGAATATTATTCTTCATTTCTTCCTCTATTTTTTGAGACAGGCTCTGCCTATAGCCCTAGCTATGTAGACCAGGCTGCCCTCGATGCCTTTGCCTCCCTAGTGCATGATTTAAAGTCATGAGCTGTTCTTAATTTCTTAATGTTATTATGTGTTCCAGTTCTGTAAAAGTTTCATTTTGATTGATTTATTTAAACATTTTAATGTGTATGAGTGTTTTGCCTGCATGTGTGTAGGTCCCTGCAGAGGCCAGTAGTCTGGGCCCCTAGAATTGGAATTATAGATGGTTGTAAGCCACCACGTGGATGCTAGGAACCGAACCCAGGTCTTTTGTAAGAGCAGCCAGTGCTCTTAATCACTGCACCATCTCTTCTAGGCCCAGTCCTATTAAAGAATATTTTCTTACCTTCATTTATTATGTGTGTGTCATGGTGGGATTGGAGAGGTCAGAGGACAGCTTGCTGGCCTTGTTCCCTGCTTCTAGCACGGGGGACCTTGAGCCTGTGTTCAGTGCCTCTACACTTGAGCCATCTCACCACTGTGGTAGTGTCCTTTTATTAAGTATTATTTTTTTTTAAAGAAAAGAATATTATCCTCTATGCTGTAATCCTTTAAATATACATGACATTTGAGATATTAACTTTGATTTATTTTGAGTGGATACAATAGATACTCAAAAAATCAAATAAAAATGCTTTCTCCTGCTCAGAAGCATAGCAATAACATACCTAGGATTTATTTTGAGGAGTGTCTCAAACAGTAGAATGGATTATTTAATCTATTTAGTATTAATTATTAAGTACTTTCAGGGACTGGAGAGTAGATTTGGCAAGTTTATGGGTTGCTACACAATTCTGTTTATCAGTAAACAATTTATTGAACAAATCTTTTATAAGACAATAATAGAAAAGTATATAAGTCATAGAATTACAGTTTGATGATTTTCTGAAATTTCCTCCAGGTGCCAAAACCTGTATGAACACTCTATGACCAAGCCTCCACCTGGTGCCTTAAACTGCCTTCCTATCCCAGCAACAGCAACATTACCCTGACTTTCAGTTTGCTTGTTTTGGAACTTATATAAATGGGATTAGAAAACACACAGTCTGATGAGCCTGGCTTGTTTTTTTCAACATCATATTTGTGATATTCATGATATTCAACCATGTCCTTGGGGAGCAATGCTTGGTGTATCCCTTTGCCGGCAATAGCGGGGTGGTTGTGGTTTGGTGGTTGTTTGTTTTTGGTAGGGTTGGCGGTTCGTAGACAGGGTCGCCGCGGGGAGGCCCCCAGCGGTTCCGGGAAAGCACGTGGGAGACCAGGTCTGGCCTGAACGCACAATAGTCGGCCGCGACTTTTCCAAGGGCTAGGAGGTAGGTCGTGTGCTACCACGCCCAGCGCTGCATACCATCTTATCATGCAACATTGTGTTTATCTGTCCTGTCACTGAAGATGTTCAAGTTGTTTTCAGTGTTTCACAGTCACCACTGTGGACATTCTTGTTCCCACCCTTTAAGGCACTTGTGTTCATTCCTGTCAGCACAGAGTTTGTCACATAGCTAGAATGAACAGATTCTATAACAGTGTATGTGTGTTCTCCCCTGTGAGACATTGCAGATAATGTTCTAAATTCGTAACAACCTACAGTCCTTCCGGGAGGGGAAGGGCATCTTGATGGCCCCACCCTCACTCATTCACAAAATGGTAGCTATGCCTGTGGCATCACGGTGTGTGGTGAAAATTGGCATGTAGCGTTTAGCTTGTGATGTGGATTTTTTCTTCTCTTTTTCTTGTTTTTTTTTCTATGTTTTTTTTTCTTTCTTTTTTGGTTTTTTTTTTTTTTTTTTTTTTTTGGTCTTTTGGAGACAGGGTCTGGTCCCAGCTGTCCTGGAACTCACTCTGTAGACTAGGCTGGCCTTGAACTCACAATGATCCTCCTTTCTCTGCCTCCCAAGTGCTAGGATTAAAGGCATGTGTGCCACCATGCCCTGCTGCTCATTGTTTTCTTAAGAGGGAACGCATTACATCCTGGAGAACTGAGCTCTTTGTCAGGTACAAGAATCTTAAATACCTTCCTTCAGACATGGGATTGCCTGCTGGTACTCTATGGATTTTTTGGATATAAAGATTTGAACTTTCATTAATTTGTGTCTGTTGAATATCTTTTATCTGTGGAACAAAATCAACTTGTTCACAGCATGTTATATTTTTATGATTATTTTTGTTATGTGCTATTGAATTTGAGTTGCTAGTATTTCCTGAACATCTTTTACACCCATGTTTTTCTGGGATATTAGCTTGTCGTTTTTGTGCATGTGTGTGTGTGTGTGTGTGTGTGTGTGTGTGTGTGTGTGATTTTCAGGTTTTGGTACCAGGGAAATTCTGGCATCACAGGATAAGTTTGGAAGAGTTCTTGCACTTCTGTTTCTAATCAATAGTTTTAGAAGCATTGACGTTGGGTTTTCTTTAAATGTTTGACAAAATTGAGTAGTAAAGCCATTCATCCCTGGGATTTATTTATTTATTTATTTATTTATTTATTTATTTATTTTTGGTCTTTTGAGACAGGGTCTCCCTATAGCCCCAGCTGTACTGGAACTCACTCTGTAAACCAGGCTGGCCTTGAACTCACAGAGATATGCTTGTCTCTGCCTCCCAAGTGCTAAGATTAAAGGCATGCACAACCACACCTGGCTTAAAGGTGGTTCTTAGCCACCATGTGGGTGCTGGGAATCGAACCCGGCTCCTCTGCAAGAACAGTCAGTGCTCTTAACCACTGAGCCATCTCTCCAGCCCGGCTCCTCTGCAAGAACAGTCAGTGCTCTTAACCACTGAGCCATCTCTCCAGCCCTGGGACCCCTGGAAAACTTTTAAAACTTTGAATTTTTTTCCCATTAGTTATTATATGTTCAGATTTTTTATATTCTCTGTTTTCAATTTTGGTTGCATATATGTGTGCAGAAGTTTGTTCATTTTGTCTAACTCTTCCTATTTGTTAGCTCATAGCTTAAAAATTCCTAGTCTTGGGCTGGAGAGATGGCCTAGCGGTTAAGAGCACCGACCGCTCTTACAGAGGACCCGGGTTCGATCCCCAGCACCCACATGGCGGCTGAGAACCGTCTGAAACTCCAATTCCAGGAGAACTCCAGTTCCAGGGGAATCCGAGACCCTCTTCTGACCTCCGCGGCGTTGCATGACACGGGTGCACAAACTTTCATGCAGACAGTACATTCATACACATACGGAAATAAATAAAATTAATAAAAAAATTCCTAGTCTTCTTTTGAATTTCTATAATATTAGTTTTAATGCTTCTCTTTTGTCTTGGATTCTGTTTGCTGGGCTCTCTCTTTTTCTCTCTGATTAGTCTGTCTAAAGTTTTGCCCCATTTGATTATATTTTGAAATAACAAATTGCTGCACTGCTGTTTTACATGCATTTATTTCTGTGTAATTTATATTATTTACTCCACTAATTTCAGTCTTGGTTTGCTCTTATTTCATAAGTGCCTGAGACGCACTGTTTGAATGTTTCTTTGAAAGCTTTCCATTATTTTGATGTTCAGCATTCACCAAAGAAATATAAATCAAAACGGCAGTGAGATTCCATCTCATTTCCCTTCGGGCAGCTATCAACAGCAAGAACAAGAACAACAACAATAAGAATAACAACAACAACAACAACAACAACAACAACAAGGAATAACAATGCTAATAAGGAGTGCAGGAAAAGGAACTCTTATATACTTCTGGTGGGAATGTAAATTAGTATAGCCACTGTGGAAAACAGCGTGACGATCTTTCAAAAAACTAAAAATCGTACTATCATATGATCTCACTTTCCTATGCCCAGATACATATCTAAAAGAACTTATGTCAACATACAAAAGAGATACCTGTGTGTCCATATTTATTGAGGTGTTATTACAGTAACTATGATATAGAATTATTGTAAATACTCATCAAAAGATGTTTGGATAAAGAAAACATGGCATACATAATACAATGGAGTATTAGTCCTAAAGAAGAGTAAGATCCTGTCATTCTCAGCAAAATAGATGGACCAGAAGACATCATGTTAAACTAAACAAGCCAGGCACAGAAAGACAAGCACTGTATGTTCTCATTCACCTGTGGAAACTAAGAAAGAAGTCAACATGAGAACTGAAGAGTGATTGCAGGACTGAAAATGGGACTTGTGTTGTGGAGGACGGTGTGTGAGTATGATCCACGTGCACTGCATGAATGTGTGTTATTACTAAGAAAAATTAAAAAGATTAAAATTTTAGCTTATCAGTTTCTCTTTTTGTGGTTTGTACATTATATATGTTGTTTTTTTAAGCACTTGTCTATTCAAAGTGTCAAGGCAATCTTCTAAGTTATCTTCTAAACACCAGCCTGGTAAGACATGCTCACTGGTTCAGGATGGCATGGATATTGTGAGAATGTTCTACTATGCTCTGGATCTAAAGCCTGCTTCACAAGATGGAATCCATACCTGGCACCATTATCAGGGCCAAAGATCTGTAGCTAGAGAGGTCATGGGCCCTAGAGGAGACCTACTGCTATAATTCTACTAAGTATATACAGTATTAAAAGGACCCCAATGAATTACTGCTGTATTCATAGGTTAGTATATCTTTCAACCCTCATCAGAGAGGGTTCCTCAAACAGTTATCATAGAGACCCACAACTGATCAACATGCAGAGAGCAACACATTGCACAGTCCTAAATGTGACATCTATGTCGTACTCTCCCCGCAAGACTCGTGAATCTTCATGAAAGAGGGGTGGAAAGGTTTTAAGAGCCAGCGGTGATACATGGTTACAAGGAAACTGCTTTCTAATCACAGCTGGGCAGCTACACACATGAATTCACAGCAGTTGTGACTGCACGTTCAAGACACGCTCAAGCTTTACAAAAATCCCAGCATGGAGGGGGGGTGGAGGCACCAAGTTCCACCCCTAGCTGAGGCACTGCTGGCATTTGATGGTTTTTCAGGGAGAAAGAGTCACTTTTCTTCAAGGACGTGAACCCTGGTAGGTCAACCACACTCCAGGCATGTTCCACATCCAAGAGTATTTGGGTAACACAAATTGAACTCTGAGAAAAAAAAAGGAAGAACAAGGTTGTGTGGGTAAGGAAGTAGGGATAGATCAGGGAAGAGATGGGGGAGGGGAACATGATCAAAATAGATTGTATGAAATTCTTGCAGAATTACTAAAAATATTAAAAAGGAAACTATTATTTTGATCATTTTTATCTACATACAAAATATTTCTGGGGCCGTGATATCCTTTTAATGATAGAGAATAATGATTGTCAAGGCACCTGTATTAAAAGATCAGTCTTTTCCCACTCAAGTGTAGTGTCATCTTTGTTATGAATTGAGTGACAAAGTATATGAGTCTGCTATTTTTGTTTTATTGATCTATTTGTTTATGTTTCAATAGACTTAATTAACTGAAACTCTATAATCAATTTTAATTCCTATATCAAAATGTAAGTTTTTTATCTGTAATTATCTTGGCTCACTTAGCCCTTTTACTCTCCTGTAAATTTACATTCAGCTTACTAACATTTATGAATAGGTCTGGGGTTCTGATATGGAGTTCAGAGAATATATGTTAATTTGAAAAAAATATCTTTACATATTGATCATCTGTCTCAAAATCATAGTCTAGCACCCTATTGGGGGTCTACCAAAATTTCTCTAAATAGTACTCTATAGTTTTCAACTTAGAAGTTTTCCATATTTGTCAGCAGTTTTACTATGATATTTAAAAAGCCCGGTACTGGCACAAAAATAGACCCATAGACCAATGGAACAAAATTAAAGATCTAAACTTGAGCTCATACAATTTCAGCCACCTCATATTCAATAAACGGGCCAAAAAAGCTTATTGGAGGAAAGATAGCATCTTCAGCAAGTGGTGCTGGCAAAACTGGATCACAATATGTAGAAGAACAAAAATAAACTCCTACCTCTCACCCTGTACAAAAATCAACTCCAAATGGTTTGAAGACCTCAACATGAAATCCGAAACTCTGAAGGTGATAGAAGAAAAAAGTTGGTAGCAATCTACAAGACATAGGAGTAGGAAAAGACATTCTTTTTTTTTTTTTTTTTTCATCTTTTTTTTGTCTTTTCAAGACCAGGGTCTCCCTGTTAGCCCCAGCTGTCCTGTGACAACTCACTCTCTGTAGACACTTCTCAATCAACCAGCAGCATGCACAGGAAATAAGGTTAACAGCTGACAAGTGGAACCTCATCAAACTCAAACAGCTTCTGTACAGAAAAGAAACAATCAAGTAAGTGAAAGGAGAAAACCCACAGCCAGATGGCGGAACCTTCACCAGTAGATACATCCTGACAGAAGCATCTACATCCAGCAATATATAAACTACTAAGGAAACAGAAGAAGTAACAGGAAACTAATGACTTTCTCAAATGATGGAATAAAGAAATGAACAGAGACTTCACAGTCAGGAAGTAAAGATGGCTGAAGAAACATCTTCAAAAGACAAAAGAATACTTAGGGCTAGGGATAAAACGAGTGAGAGACTTGAACTTCAGTGTGCTCTAAAATAGAATGATGAAGGAGAGTGTCAGTATTCTAGAAATGCAGTTGTCATGACCTTAAAAAAAAAGATTCTGTTCTAGCACGGTGGTGGTCGGCCCACACACCTGAATCCCAGACTCTGGAGGCAGAGACAGCAGGCAAGGCAGATTTCTGTAAGTTCAAGCTGGGCACTGGTCTACATAGCAGGTTCTGGACCAGCTGGGGCTGCAGAGAGACCTGTCTTGAAAGACCAAAAAAAGCAAAAAAAAAAAAAAAAAAAAAAAAGATTTGTCCTAATTTACGGTGTTCCCAATCTGTTATCAATATTTTATTGTCTATGAGAAGTGAGATAACACAAAGTACTTGTTGATGGATTTATGAATCATTTGAGATGATGGGTTACTTTAGTTGTTTTTTTTTTTTCCCAAATGAGTCAAGAGTATTCATGTAAAAAACTGGAGAGAGAAAACTGAAATGTGCTTATTGATAGTAATACTTTTATTTTAAATATATAATAAAAGGTCTGTGACCCCAAAAAAGTGTTCAAAGTAGCTAATAATTAAGGAAATGCAAATTTAAACCACTCTAAGATATCATCTCACTCCAATAAGATTGGCTAAAATCAAGAAAACAAAAGACACCAAATGCTGGAGAGGTTGTAAGGAAAGGGGAACACTTATCCACTGCTGGTAGGAATGTAATCTTGTACAACTACTGTGGAAAGCAATGTGGAGAACCCTTAAAAGACTCAAAATGAACCTACCACCTGACCCAGCCATACCACTCCGGGTATATACCCACAAGACTCATCCTACTGCAAAGATACATGCACATCTATGTTTATTGCAGCTGTTTTCACATTAGTGAAGAATTGTAAACAACCCAAATGCCCCTCATCTGATGACTGGATAACAAAAATGTGTTACATATACACAATGGAGTTCTATGCAGAGGGAAAGAAGATAACATCATGAACTTTGCAGGTAAATGGATGGAACTCAAAGCCATTATTCTAAATGAACTAACACAGTCCACCCAAAACAAACAGGGAATGATTTCTCTCATTTGTAGATGCTAGTACCAAATCTCCCAATTGAAAGGTAAGCTGAGCAATGTTATTGTTATATGTCTTTCTAGCTGAAAGTGACTGTAATATTATAATGTGGATCTCTTATAGAGCCCTAGAAGTAACTTACCACTTAATTTCCGATATGGTAATTAATGCATATGGGTGGAAGGTATATATTCATATTTTAGAGTAATTTAAAATTAAAAGAAAAAAATGTGAACTCCTAAGCATATATCAGAGTTAACATACAGTTTGTTCCTGGAGGACATAATTCTGGTACATATGTGATGTGTATATGGGCATACTTTGAAGCAATACACTTGGGAGGAAACCACAACAACATAAGGACTGGGTCAAAGAATGGACTAATACAGTTCAATTCTGCCCCAAACAATAAAGCTTTGCAGAGAAAAACTTTACAAAGACTGAGAGAAAGATGCAGGGCAGGTGTGGAAGAACGCATGACCTGGGGTGGGAGGAAGGGGAAGGGGAATGTGTCTAAAATGAACTGAAAAATGATGTCTGAAACACATAAAACATCAATAAAAAGTATTATATTAATAAACAAAATAAAATAATTTAACAACTCTTAATTCTATTTATCTTGCGCAAATTGATAACACATACCCACATTATAAGGATAATGTTTCTCTTTCTTTCAAGGGGAAAACAGGAAAGATGAGAGGAAATTTAACCGGGGAGGGGGCAGTAGGTAATACAGAGGGAGAGGGGAAGAGATAAATAATGCTGAAGGTGCCTGAAAAAGTCATAGGGAAATGCAATGCTTCTGGTCCTTTTGAGATGGGGTCTCCCTGCAGGCCTAGCTAGCTATCCTGGAACTCTCTACAGAGACAAGGCTGGCCTTGAACTCACAGAGATCCACCTGCCTCTGCCTCTCAAGTGCTGGGATTAAAGGCCTGCACCACTATTCTGCCTGGCAGAAATGTATTTTTTTTTAATAAGCTACTTCAAGAACCCATGCAAACTCATTCATAAAAAGAAAACAACAAAACAAAACAGAATACAACTGATCATTGCTGGGTGAGATAGTTTTCTGTAAGGAAGTGACACTAGATAGGGTGAACAGGCTCCAGTGGATGAATTCAAATCAAGGGATATCTGGGTACACAAAATTAACTTGATAGGCCTTCACATATATGACATAATGTATGAAATCCTGTGGGCAGGCTATAAGGGGGAGTACAGACAGGAGAGTTGGTCTAAATATTATTAAGGTGTATTATATGAAATGCACAAAAAGTTCAATAAAGCATATATTAAAAAATGGAAGGAGGCCCAGATGGATTTATGGCAGAATTCTATAAAACATTTAAAGAGGATTTACACTCATAACTTCTCAAATTGTTCAGAAGGATAGAAACAGAGGGAAATCTCCCAATTTCTTTCTATGAAGCCAGCATCACTGTAATACCAAAACCAGGCAAAGATAAAACCAAAAAAGAAACCTATAGACCCATGTCATTAATGAAAATAGATGCAAAAATTCTCAACAAAATACTTGCAAACCACATACAGACCCACATCAAAAAGACCATAATGACCATGTTGGATTCATGCCAGAGATGCAGGGATGGTTCAACATATGTAAATCAATATCATAAAGTCCATAAATAATTGGAAAAGAGGAAGTCAAACTATGTGTTTTCAAAGATGATATGACAGTTTACCTGAGGGATACTAAAACTCCACCAGAAAACTCCGAGAAATAATCAAGAGTTTTAGCAAAGTGGCAGGATACAAAATCAACCTAGAAAAATCAGTAGGCTTTCTTCACACCATCAACAAGCAATTAGAGAAGACTACAAGGAGAACTTCCCACTCACAATAGTCTCAAAAAAATAAAATACCTAGGAACAAACCTAACCAAAGACATCAAAGATCTCTATAATGAAAAATTTAAACCCCTGAATAAGGTGACTGAAGGAGATACCAGAAGATGGAAAGACTTCTCATGCTCATTGATTAATTAATATAGTAAAAATGTCGATCCTACCCAAATTAATACACAGATTCAATGAAATCCCAATTAAAATCCCCATGAGTTTCTTCACAGACTTTGAAAAAACCATACTTAAATTCACATGGAAAAACAAAAGACCCCAAAATAACCAAATAAAACTTGAGCAAAAAGACCAATATAGAAGGAATCACTGTACCAGATTTCAAACAATATTACAGGGTTATTGTCATAAAACAGTCCAGTACTGGCACAAATACAGACCCATAGACCAATGGAAAAAATTGAAGATCCAAACTTGAGCTCATAAAATTTCAGCCACCTTGTATTTGATAAAGAAGCCAAGAAGACTCAATGGAGGAAAGACAGCATCTTCAGCAAATGGTGTTGGCAAAACTGGATCGCCACTTTAGAAGAATAAAGTTAAACCCCTACCTCTTACCCTGTACAAAAATCAACTCCAAATGGATCAAAGACCTCAATGTGAAACCCGAACCTCTGAAGGTGATAGAAGAAAATGTTGGCAGTAACCTACAAGACATAGGCATAGGAAAAGACTTTCTAAATCAGATAAGCAGCTGCCCAGGTAATAAGGTCAACAA
>VZQC01004414.1:6539797-6542988 GCA_009823505.1 Rhizomys pruinosus
TCCACAACTCCAGTCCTAGCACACTAGGTTTCACAGCCAACCTAGAGGAACTGGCTGGAGGGAAGCCAAGTGAACACAGCACTCAGTGGTGAACCAACCTGGTTGCTACCTATCCAATTTCTGAAGAACCTTCAGGATAGAAAGGGAAGAGTTACCTGGACCTTCCAGTATATAACCAAAAGTGAAAACCTGAAACTGAGACCAGCCAGCCCTCTATAAACAAGGAGAAGGCAGAGAAAGCACATGAAGGAAACAAGCAAAGCAAGCCTCCAAAGCAGCAAAGAAACAGTTGAGATTCGCATCAGAATACAAACAACAAAACAAACCCACATGCCAAAAACACAAGGAAAAAACAACACAGGATAGAATAAATCCACACTAAACTCTACCAGTCTTATAAAAGATTCCTACAATGAGATTTCCCTGGAAGCAACCCAAGACACAGATCTTAGAAGAACAATCCTAGACATACCGAAAGAAATCAAGGAATATGAAGAACAAATCAAAGAACTAAAGGGAGAGAATGACAAACTCAGGAAGGAACTAGTAGGCAAGAATGACAAACTCAGGAAGGAACTAGAGGGAGAGAATGACAAACTCCAGAAGGAAGTGGAAACACTGAAGAGATACCAGGCTGAAATAAAAAAGGAAACAGATCAGAGAAGCAAGGAACTACAAGAAGAGAATGACAAGCTCCAAAAGGAAATGGAAATACTAAAGAAATCACAGGATGAAATGAAAAAGGAAATCAGACACTCACCCAATCAACAGGAAAGAATGGGAGAAAGCCTCAGGAACAGATTGGAGGAAGAAGAAAATAGAATATCAACACTGGAAGATAAAGTGGAAGAACTAGAGTGCTCAAGAAAAGAATATAAAAAAATAAAAAAAGCAAGAGTGGAACAATCAGGAAATGTGGGACACTATGAAAAAAACAAACCTCCTCATCATTGGGATAGAGGAAGGAGAAGAATCCCAAGACACTGGTATTGATCAAACTTTCAAGAGAATAATAGAAGAAAATGTCCCCAAACTGAAAAAAGGCAAACCCATATTAATACAAGAAGCACATAGAACACCAAATAGACAATATCAGAAAAGAAACTCTCCAACACCATATCATAGTTAAAATGCTAGATGTCCAAAACAAAGACAAAATACTGAATGCAACAAGAGAAAACCAACCAGTTACATATAAGGGGAAATCCCATCAGAATTACAGGTGATTTTTCAGTGCAAACTATGAAAGCTAGAAGAATGTAGACAAAAGTATTTCCAGTAATAAATGACTATAGATGCCAACCCAGATTACTATACCCAGCAAAAACGTTGATTATAGTTGAAGGAAAAAGAAAAAAAAACTGGTCAAGATGTAAATAAGACAAGCAGGAGTTGCTGTTCTATCAGAAATATAGACCTCTACAGATTTTATGTAAAACAAATGTGGACAACAGTGATTTATATCTCCATTTAACTCAGATGCATTACCATTTTTATCAGAGTCTGTAAACCAATATTGTTTTATATACACATATTTACTTTTACTAAGTCCTAAAACACCATGTATCCTGTAGACAGTGTCTAGGCAAAACTGGGTACTTGTTGAACTCACGTCAATTAAATATGCATTAATCGAATATACACCCGTGTCCCTCTCCCACCCCTCCCCCCTTCCCAATTCACCATTTCAGTCCGTTTTCTGATGCAGTCTTTCTGTGACGGGTGGGGGTGGGGGGGAAGGGAAAGGGAAATATGCCTGAACTGAATTGGAAAATGATGTATGAAATGCACAAAGCATCAATAAAAAAAATGTTAAAAAAAAGAAATATAGACCTCAAAGTAAAACCAATCAGAAGAGACAAACAGGGCCATTACAGCCTTATCAAAGGAAGAATTAACCATGAAGATTTCACAATCATAAATATATATGAACTAAAACTCCGGTGCACTGAACTTTATAAACCAATTCTGAAACACCTTAAGGCACAGATTAATCCTAGCACACTAATAGTGGGGGGCATCAATACTCCTCTGAGCCCTTTGGATAAGACAACTGGACAAACAATAAATAGAGAGACATCTGAGCTGAACAATACAATACACCAAATGGACCACACAGAACATCTACCAAATATTCCACCCAAACACAAGAGAATATATTTTCTACAGAACACCCCACAAAACCTTCTCTAAAATCAACCATATACTGGGACACAAAATAAACCTCAACAAATGCAAAAGGATTGAAATAATTTCATCCATTCTATCAGACCACAGTGCAGTAAAGCTCAGTATCAACATCAGGATAAGCTCTACTACCAACAAGGACACATGGAGATTAACAACACACTCCTGAATAATGAATGAGTCAAGGAAGAAATAAAGAAAGAAATAAAGGCAGAGTCAGGTGGATCTTTGTGAGTTCAAGGCCAGCCTGGTCTACAGAGCGAGTTCCAGGACAGCTGGGGTTACAGGGAGACCCTGTCTCGAAAAAGACCCCCCCAAAAAGAAAGAAATAAAAACATTCCTGGAGCTAAACAAAAATGACAACACAACACAACAAAACTTATGGGTTACTTTAAAAGTAGTCCCAAGAAGGAACTTTATAGCCCTGGGTGCCTACATTAAAAAACTAGAAAGAAGAGCACAAATAAATGATCTAACACTGCAGCTAAAACTGTCTTGAGAGATAACAATAAATGAACCCTAAACCCAACAGACAGGAAGAAATAACAAAAATCCGAGCAGAAATCAATGAAAAAGAAACAAAGAAAACAATACAAAGACTCAATGAATCCCAAAGTTCATTCTTTGAAAGGATAAACAAGATAGACAGACCGCTCGCTCAGTTAACCAAAAGAAAGAAAGAGCATCTCCAAACCAATAGAATTCATGATGAAAGGGAAAACATCACAAAAGACAATGAAAAGATCCAGACAATCATATGGGAATACTTAACTAGACAAACTGTCAGCCCATGAAAGGAAACAGACAGAATTGACCAGAGTCCAAGACAACAGCTCCAGAGAAAGTAGACTGTTTTGCTTCTCATCCACCTGTGCCCCTTTTCTAAGCCTAGGGAACAATCTGCAGAAGAGGGGGCGTGGTAGAATGTAAGGGCTGTGATTGGGGTGAATGGTGAAACTACAGCAATATAGTCTGGACACTCATTTGATCAACTTGATTGAACA
>VZQC01004414.1:6561305-6583271 GCA_009823505.1 Rhizomys pruinosus
TTTGCGAGCAGTCGTGCCCAAAACCACACAGCCCATGGGTCCCACCATCCAGCAGGGGGGGCTTGTATGTTCAATCAAGTTGATCAAATGAGCATCCAGTCTGTATTGTTGTAGTTTCACCATTCTCCCCAATCGCAGCCCTTACATTCTACTGCGTCCCCTATTCCGCAGATTGTTCCCTAGGCTTAGAAAAGGGGCACAGGTGGATGAGAAGCAAAACACTCTACTTTCTCTGGAGCTGTTGTCTTGGTCTCTAGTCAATTCTGGCTGTTTTCTTTCATGGGCTGCCAGCTTGTCCAGGCATAACCTTTCGATCCTACTAATGAAGCACATGCAATTAGATATATAGGTATTTAAACAATATAATATATAGCCTTTCGATCCTACTAATGAAGCACACGCAATTAGATATATAGGTATTTAAACAGTACTAATTGTTATGGTAGGTTACTTTGGTATAGACACAGATGTTTGGATGGTAACTGCTTGCAAATTGGTTTTACATGAAGGATGCTTGTACTCACAAATTATCATTTATTGTTAAAAAAATGAAAACAAAACAAAACAAAAAAACAGAGAAAGATGCAGAAAAGTTATGACAGAATGCATGATCTGGGATGGGTAGGGGTGGGGTGGGGGGAAGGGAAGGGGATATATGCCTGAACTGAATTGGAAAATGATGTATAAAATACACAAAGCATCAATAAAAAAAATAAAAAAATAAAAATAATGAACAGAAAATAAGAACGAAGCTGGGTGTGGTAGTGCATGCCTTTAATCCCAGCACTAGGGAGGCAGAGGCAGGTGGATCTCTGTGAGATGGAAGCCAGCTTCGTCTACATAGTGAGTTCCAGGCCAGCTGGGGCTACAGGGAGACCCTGTCTCAAAAAGACCAAAAAATAAAATAAAATAAAATAAAATAAATTAAAATAAAAATGAGGAAGTCTTGAATGATGTCTAAGTCAGAAGCAAAATTACATAAAATAAAATGCAATAATACAAAATATAAAGTATTAAGCTTAGCACTTTCATGAAAAGTCTTTAAGCAGAAGGCAATTAGCTCAGGTAAGCATAGTGAAGGGACCTGGGCTGTCTCACTATCCATGCACTCTTAGACCTTTTACCACTGAGGGTGGCATTTCAAGCTAGATTTTAGATACTTACTTCTTGTCTTTTGCTTGCTAGTGTGTGTGTGTGTGTGTGTGTGTGTGTGTGTGTGTGTGTGTGTATGTGTGTGTGTGTGTGTATGTTTGGGTACATATGGAGACAGAGAACAATATTGGGTTCCATTCCTCAAGTGCTAAAACTCACTGCCTTGGAACTTGTCAGCTAGGTTAGACTGCTGGAACTTGTCAGCTTCATTTTCTTCTTTTTTAATGTGGACTCTGAGGATTGGGCCCAGGTCTAAGGCAAGTATTTTGCCAACTGAACTATCTCTGCAGGTCTTCCTAATATTAAAAAAAGTTTTAAGATTTACTTATGTGTCTTTGTGTGTATGTGCATGTGTGCATGTATACTTGGAGAAGTCAGAAGAGGGCATGAGATCTTCTAGAGCTGGAGTTACAGATGGCTGTGAGCCACCTGGTGTGGGTTCTGGTACTGGAACTCTGCTTCTCTGGGAGAACAGCAAGTACTCTGAACCCCTGAGACATCTCCCCATGCCTCCTCCTAATATTTTTACTTCATACATTCTCTTCCTCTTCTTGCCCTCTTTCAGATAGATACTTCAGATGAGTTACAGGTTAAACCTTGAAAGTCCCACTTGTATTCTGGGTTTTAAGTGGAAACATTTCTTTACCTGGTCCACTACTTAGCCCTCCAGTGGGTCCTTGGTTTTGGGATTAGAGAAAGGAGTTACTAAATGAGTACTTCAGTGTTATTTCCCTTGAGCATGGTAAGCATTGGAAGGTCTAGGAAAGTTACATGTTTAGACTCTTCTCGTAAAGACAGGAAATTTCCAATAGAATTTTGGTCACAAGGGAAATAGTCATTTAAGAAACGTCAAAGCGAAGTGCTATTTCTGTTGCACATTTATTTGAGGTTTCACTATTTTCAGCTTTCTTTGATGCTCTCTATGGTACATAACTTTTGTGGGTTCTCATTGACTGGACAATGTGAACTTTATCTGGGTGCGTGTGGTCACAGATTATTTTAATGTTGATCGTTCTTTTGAAGGGATTGGATTTGAAAGCTAGACATAACTTTTGAACCTTTAGTTCCTGTGCATAGCAGAGCAAAGGCAAGAGGCATGGAGAGGGAGCGGAAAGAGCACATGGACAGATGTCGAAGCACTTTACATATATTAGCTTGATTGATCGTCTCAGGATCTGGGAACACAGATATTTTTATACATTCATTTGAGATGAGAACACTGAAGTTTAGAAAGGTTAAGGGATGGCCCAAATTTACATTAAAAGGAAGAAATAGAAGCGGAATTTGATCTGATGTCTGTTTAAAATTGAAATCCATGTTTCCCATTCTCAAATTGGAAGAGCCATTTGGATGCTACGGGAGGAAATTCCTGTCCCAAATGGTGGAATTCAACAATAACTATTCACATTTAGGGGTAGTTAATACACTTTGGACTGTGCTATGTAGAATTCTTGTTGACTTTCTGAGGCATTTGGAAGGTACCACAAGGACGGGAGGGAGCCAAGTCATGGGGGTCCTTGTGGCTCCCACACCAGCAAGAATTGAATGTTGGTTTATTTTTACATATATGACATAACTTCTGAATACCGTTTTTTCTCTTTTTTTTTTTTCCTGAGACAGGTATCCCTGTAGCCTCATCTGGTCTAGATCTTGCTATGTAGACCAGGCTGGCCTCAGTCTCACAGAGATCTACCTGCCCCTGTCTCCTGAGTACTGGGATTAAAACATAAGCTACGACTCTGGAAATTTGTGGATAACTTTGAAGAAATAATTTCATGGTTCTTGAGAAGAAAAAGGTAGGCTAACTGGCCACCATAATACCTCTTAAGGGGCTTATCTGGACTTTGTTGTGACCTAGAGGCCAGCAAGTCTGAACTGATAAGCTTTAGGGGTCCAAGCCTGGATTCCCGAGAGAACCAAATGCTGAGACACATGACTGCCAATGGACTCATGTTTTTAGGACAGAGAGTGAAGCTGTGAGGAGGCAGAATACACACAGAAGAGAGTTATTTGTGGCTCCCAGTCAGTTTATTGAATAATTTTCCAATAAAAAATACAATTGACCTAATTCCATGGAAACTTTTTCTTTTTGGTCTTTTTGAGACAGCGTCTCCTTGTAGCCTCAGCTGTCCTAGAACTCACTATGTAGACCAGGCTGGCCTTGAATTCACAGAGATCTGCCTGCTTCTGCCTCCTAAGTGCTGGGATTAAAGGCGAGTGCCACCATGCCAGTCGAAAGCCTGTTGGGGATGCAAGCCAGGGGAGTTCCCTCCCCAGCCTAGACTAATTTTTTGAATATAGAGTGATGAGTACTTCTAGTATTCAGAGACAAATACAAAATTCAAGAGAGACTAATATTCAAATTTCTAGATAAACAAATCCATATAAAACTGTGTGCTCATATTGTCAACCCTAGCTTAGTTATTACAAGCTGTCCTGCTTTGACTATGTGGCCATGCGCTTTTTCCTTTTGCAGACATGTATTTTAATTTCTTTGGGGTAGATACCTACAATAAGATTGCTGGGTCACATTTTAAGTCATTGTTTAACATTTTATTTATTGATTTTGAAAGTATTTTTATTGACCTTATGTGTATTTCTCAGAGAACACCCTAACTATCTTGATAGCACCTCCTCTACTGGCACCCTCCCATTCTTCCCTCCACTGGAATTTGTATTCAGTGGTCCCTGAGCCCTGGGTGGGTGAAGTTTAATGTAGGAGTTTTGTCCAAGGACCCACACTCTGTAGACTCTTATTCTCTATGCTTTGGCCATTGTGGTTTTTTTGTGTTCATTGCCCTCAGTTGTGTGAGGGAGTTTCATCGATGAGAGTTCAGAGATGCATTGGTATTCTCTCTACCCCTTGTTCTATTATGTTCTGTGAGCCTTAGGTGTAGAGGCTCCATCGTAGATGTGTCACTTAGGATTGGGCATTTCACAGACAATCTCTGAGTGTGACCAGTTGTGGAACACTGTAACAGTCATTGTAAAGAATCTTCTTTGATGAGTGGTGACTGGCATACTTGTCTGTAAATATAATGATCCATATTTAGCACTTGGTAAGAAATTACATTTGTGTAGGGATGTGCATGCATGTGTTAGGACATACACACACACACACGTGTGTGTGTGTGTGTGTGTATGCACGTGTGTACATGTGTGTGTGCATACATGCCCAACGTTGGTGTTAAGTGTCTTCTTTGACCACTATGACCCTGTGTGTATGTGTGTATGTGTGTGTGTGTGTGCATGCACGTGTGTACATGTGTGTGCATACATGCCCAACATTGGTGTTAAGTGCCTTCTTTGACCACTGCAACCCTGTATTTTGAGGCAAGGTCTCTCACTGATCCTGGAGCTTTTCCCAGAGGTTTCTTGTCAATGCCTCCTACCAGTGGGACTACAGGCAGGCTGCCATGTGCAGATGGCTTTGGGACCAGAACTTTGGTCCTGACACTTGCCCAGCTGAGCCAACTCCACAGCTTGGTATTTGTCTTCTTAATGATAGCCATTTTGACTGGTGTGCAATGGCATCTCAGTGTTTTTCATTTGCTTTACTCTGATCACTAAGGATGTTGAACATTTTTCATATGTTCATTGGACATTTGTACTCTAGTCTTTGAAAATTGTTCATTTAATTAACCTATTTATTGATTGAAACATTGGTGCTTTCTGATACTTAGTTTTTTTGAATTGTTTATGTGTTCTAGGCATTAATTCTGTCAGATGTATGCAAGGCTTTATTCTGGTTCCTCTATCCGATTCCATTGGTCTAACATTTGCTTCTGTAGGAGTACCAGCCTATCCTGTCACTATGGCTCTATGGCTCTGTACTACATCTTCTAGTCACCATGCAGATACCTTTAGCATTTTTTTTTTTTTTTTTTTTTTTTCTTAGGATTGCCTTAGACATTCTGGCTGTTTTATGCTTCTATATGAATTTTAGGCTTTCATATTTTTTTTTTTTGGTGTTTTTGAGACAGGGTCTCCCTGTAGCCCCAGCTGTCCTGGAACTCACTCTGTAGACCAGGCTGGCCTTGAACTCACAAAGATCCGTCTGCCTCTGCTTCCCAAGTGCTAGGATTAAAGGCGTGCGCCACCACGCCCGGCTAGGCTTTCATATTTCTATGAAGAATGTCATTTACAAATTTGATGGATTTTATTGAATCTGCAGATTGCTTAATCATAGTGTTAATTTTGCCAATCCATGATCATGGGAGATTTTTGCATCTTTTTGTGTCTTTTTTTTTTTTTTTTTCATTTTCTTCAGTGTTTTAAAATTTTAATTGATGTCTTTTTTGCAACTAGTTAGGTTTATTCTAGGGCATTTTATTCTTTTTCAAGCTATCGTGAATGGGCTCATTTTCCACACTTCCTTCTCAGCATTTTAAGTATTTGCATATAGGAAAGCTATTGATTTTTATATATTGATCTTTTATATTACTATTTTGATGAGAGGGTTTATCAGTTCTAAGGGTTTCTGGTGTACTCTGTAGTATTTCTTATGGATAGCATCATGCCATCTTCTAATTGGGATTATTTGACTTCCTTCATATTCATGTTCTTTTTATTTATTTTTCTTGTCTTAATGCTCTAGCCTTATATTGAATAAGAATGGAGAAAGGAGAGGCCTTTCCTTACTCTCGGTCTTAGTGGAAATGCATTAAGTGTTTCTTCTTTTGGTATAATATTAGTTATGGATTTGTCATCTATAGCCTTTATTTTATTGGAGTATGTTTCTTCTATTCTTCCAGATTGTTATTTCACTTTTTCTGGATTACTGATATGACTAAGTGGTGTGTGTCTTTCAGTTTTGTTTACATGCTACATTACATCTGTTGGTTTCCATATGTTGAACAGGGACGATGCTGTCTTGATCAAGGCTAATGATCTTTTTTGATGTGTTGTTGAATTCTGGCTATCAGTATTTTACTGAGAATTTTTATACCCATTTTTATCAGTGATATGGAGCTGTACTTTTCTTTTTCGTATGTATGTTTTATCAAGTTTTGAGATATTTCATAAAATGAATTTGACAACATTTCTTCCATATTTTATGCAATAGTGTGAGGAAAAACCTGGTGTCAATACTCTTTTAAAATTCTAGTAGAGCTGGGTGTGGTGGCATGCACCTTTAGTCTCAGCACTCAGGAGGCAGAGGCAGGTGGATTTTTTTGAGTTCAAGGCCAGCCTGGTCTACAGAGTGAGTTCCAGGCCAGCTGAGGCTGCAGGGTGGCCCTGTCTCAAAAAGACCAAAAAAAAAAAAAAATCTGGTAGAAGGACTAGTTAAGAGCATGGGCTGTTCTTGAAGAGGACCCAGGTTTGATTCTCAGCACCCACAAGATGGCTAACAACCATTTGTAACTCCAGTTCTAGGGGGTCTGACACCCTCTTCTGAGTTCTGCAGGCATTGCATGACTTACACACATGACTTATACACAGGCAATGATGTGATCCAGTCTGAGTGGCAATGCCAACCAAGACAGTGACCAGGAGGTCAGACAGCAGAGCTGATAGCAGCCTGAAGGATGGGGATGTGGGGCCTACTCTCACTTCTACTGTAATTTCATCATGTGCATCTGGGGTCGTTAAGTGTGTCTAGCTTTTGAAACATGACAAAACAAATTGTGCGTAGAATTTAGAAATAAGCCTACCAGGATCATGTTCCTAACTCAACTAGGTTTAAGGTGAATTTCTCTGACTAATCTCATTAGCTCTCTGAAGGTGGCTTTAGGACACAGCCAGGATCTTGACTCAATTGTGATAAGATAACTGGGTGGCATCATCTCCAAATACATTCTATTTGTCTGAATTAAAAATTTGTGAAACATAGCTTCTAAATAGAATTGCCTAGGTGCCTGCTATGGGTGTGTACATGTGTGCAATGTATTCATTTTACTAGCTTTATTGGGCTATAGTAGTCATATCATAAATTCAGTCAGTGTTCATTTAATTATTCTACTACATTTGTAGAGTTGGTTAATCACCACCATAGTCCATCTCTTTTGCCCACTAAACACCTTGTACTTATTTTCAGTTAATTGCTCTGCTTTCATACATAAGCAACAGTGATCCGTCAGTCTCTACAACTATTTATTTATTTATTTATTTATTTATTTATTTATTTATTTATTTTGTCTTTTTGAGACAGGGTCTCCCTGCAGCCCCAGCTGGCCTGGAACTCACTCTGTAGACCAGGCTGGCCTTGAACTCACAGAGATCCACCTGCCTCTGCCTCCCAAGTGCTATAATTAAAGATGTGTGCCACCGTGCCCAGCTACAACTTTTCTTTTTACAGACTTTTTTTTTGGTCTCTTCAAGACAGGGTCTCCCTGTAGCCCCAGCTGTCCTAGAACTCACTCTGTAGACCAGGCTGGCCTTGAACTCACAAAGATCCACCTGCCTCTGCCTCCCGAGTGTTAGGACTAAAGGCATGCACCACCGTGTCCGGCTCAGACATTTCTTGTAAGTGGTCTATAATCATGTTCTACATTTCATGTAAATCATAAGTATGGTACTGTGATTTGGATTCTTTAAAAAATTAAAATGTATTTTTATTTTATGTGTATAAATGCATTGCCTGCATGTATGTTAGTGCACCATGTGTATACAATGTCTGTGGAAGCCAGAGGCATCAGAGTCCCTGGAAATGGGGTTACAGATGGTTGTTAGCTGTCATGTGAGTGCTGGAAACCAAACCTGGATCCTCTGCAAGTGCAACCAGCGCTCTTAACTGCTGAGACATCTCTCTAGCCCTACGTTGGGATTTTTAAACAGCTTAATTTTTGAGTTTCATCCGAATTATAGTTGCTATTGGTATTTCAGTGCTTTTAATTGCCGAGTGGTATTCCATTACTCGAATATATCCCATTTTACAAATGTATTCATTGATAGATAGCCAGTTGTTGTATACTGCTACATCACAATTCTCTGAGATTTTTTAGGTTCCTAGAAATTTCTTTTCTGTTGACCAAATATCCAAGGAGGCAAATAACTGCAAAGCAAAGTTGGTATGAGAAAGTTTGATTTACGCTGTATGTAGGGACTGTCCAGCCACGTGCCTCTACTGTCCATCACTGGTCACTCCTGCTTGGATATATACAGCAAAGTAGTGACCACACATTCCTGACATAAGATTTCAGTACCAAGAGGGTTACCACAGAAACTTTAATTTCATCCATTGCACTAGAACTGCTGATCAGAATAGTAGTTTTATTTACTTTTGAAAATAATTTTTTATAGTGAAGCTGGACACCAATAACATATTGGTTGATGTTAAGGAAGATGGAAGTAAAACCATATACCAAAAATCTCCCATACTCACACTCCAGATCATGACATTTTGACTGATAAGAAGGGGGTTCCTCTCTTGTTTCCCTCAGGAAACAGTGGCTTCTCCAGGTGATGGAAGGTGATCGCTTGCCCTTAGTTCCATGAAGTCTTTTTCCTGTGCTTACTTCCAACAGCCTACAAATGACTCCATCCCATTTTCCTGTCAGGTGATTTGTCTCCATATATCAAATGTATCAGGCATTTACCTATCAGAGAGCTAATTTTTAATTTTTATCACACTAATTTGTTTTCAGGCCTTGACAGAGTTAAATGATTAATAAAACTTTCCAAATAAATGATGCCAAGGAGACTGGGTTATTGAGGTTTATTTTAGTAAGGAGTGGTTATTTTGAGCACTCTGCAGGTGGGTTCCACGAATGACCACTTCCTGGCTCCATTTATTCTTTCCTCCGCTATGGTCAGTTGCTAGGAAGAAAAACCATGTGGTTCCTTCATTTGCCCAAGGGAGTCCAGAAGGAACCAGCTACGTCTCACCCACCAGCTTTCTGTGGTTGAAGCATCTACATCCTGCAGAGCCCCCTTAGTGCACAACGTTGGAAATATGGCTTCATTTCCTCCCTCAGACCGAAAACGTCCAGTTCATGTGACGCTTGATCTCTCAGGGAGGATTTGTAAAAGAACCCGGATTTAAACACAAAGAGGGCAACAACTGCCCCACATGTGTGCATCCTGACTCTCACCCTACTCCCCATTGCTACATCACTGAAAGCAAGCTAGGCCTTTCAAAGTGCAGTTTTTATGCATCCCTGTCTGGGGGCTCGTCTCCATATTGAAGTTGAAACTGCTTAGGTTAGCATGATAGCTCCTTCCCAAAATGATCTTGGCTGAGCCTCCCAATCCCTTCTCATGTGCATCTATGTCATGTGTACTCTGTAACATAAGCTCACCACAGAGATATTTTCAATGAAATGGAGAAGGAATGGGAATAAAGAGAGGAATAAACTATGTATCACTGTTACCTATAGTGCTTGGCCTGTGATAAGTCGTATGGCCCATTGGAAGCCAAGAGTGTGGCAGGAGACTCTGCTTTCTCCTTCAGTCACTCCAGTTTCCGTGGAGCCTTCAGAGCAGGAGCGTCACAGAGCTTGCTGTCTGTGTGGAGTCACCTCCCAGTTGGTTACTATTCTCAGATAGTTACCTGATTGTAATCCCTTGGGAAATGACTGTGACAGGATTAAAGATGCAGCAGGTGTGAGGCTCCTTTCACAGAGATTTTCTGAGGATAATTTTGACTCCTTGCAGTTTAAAGGTGTTTATTATTTATTTATGACTTGTGTGTCTGTACATGCTTGTACACAGCATGACATACACATGGAGATCAGAGGAGTTAGTTTTCTACTTCTACCTTTACATGGGTCCTGGGGATTGAACTCAGGCTGTTAGGTTTACACAGGAAGAGACTCTACCCACCCAGCTGTCTTGCAAGAGTAATTTTCAGTTTTGGCCTGGACTCTAGTCTAAGTGGATACCAGTAGCCTCCCATATGCCAATTTATCCAGCTTTTAAAAATATATTTTATTTATTATTTGTATTTTATGTGTATGAGTGTATTGCCTGCATGTGTGTAAGTGCATCTGAGTTGTGCAATGCCTGCGGAATACAGAAGAAGGTGTTGGATTTCCTAGAACTGGAGTTACAGAGGATTGTTAGACACCATGTGGGTGCTAGGAGCCAAATCTAGGTCCTCTTCAAGAGCAGCCAGTGCTCTTTAGCTCTGAGCCATCTCTCCAGCCCCATGTCCAGTTTTCTTTTGGCTTCTCTGCATGATTCTTCAGATTCTGTCCATCCTTGAGCTCAGTCAGTACTGCCCTGTCCTTCAAAGCTTTCTCAGTCCCACAGACTGCACTTTCTCCTTTAGCCTTCTGTGTCACTAAAGCTGCCTTGTGGACCTGAGATGAGGCTCTCATTAGAAGAGAACTTTATGATCCTAACACTTTCCCACCTCTGTTGCTTGACATTCTTCCCTAGAACTTATCATGAGTGGGTCAGTTCATTTCTCCTGAATTACAGTCTCTCCTGAAAAAGGAGCATGAAGACTAACTACCTCTCCTTAGTTGCCATTTTGCTAAAGATGAAGTTGCATTAATAACCACTTTAATGCTGGACATGAATGCTTATTCTTTTTTCTTCTTTTTGTTGTTATTACAGATTGTGCCACAGCAGAACCCACCTTGTTCACTATTCTCTCTAGATCTTGAACCATCACTCAAAACCATCAGTTTTGAACAGCACTTGTCCTGTCTAGCTTATTCTTGTGTCCTTTTTCTGTCTTTTTTTTTTTTTGAGAGAGGGTCTCCCTGTAGCCCCAGATGTCCTGGAAATCACTATGTGGGCCAGGATGGCCTTGAACTCACACAGATCCATCTGCCTCTGCCTCCTGGGTGCTGGGATTAAAGGTGTGTGCCACCACATTTGGCTTCCTTGTGTTCTTTTGATATACCTAGCTACCTAGAAGCTTCTTTGCTTTTCAGTAGTATAGTTTAGGCTCACCTTGTCCTTTCTCATCCAACCTGGAAAGAAGCTAGCTCTATAATTCCTGATTTTTCAGAACATCTGAGGACCAGCAGTGGTTTGTGCTATTATGGTGATTTCACTACTATGGCATTTCAATTCAAACCACATATTCATTTAATTCTTATCTCATTAAAATTTGTTTTATACTTAAATTTGATTTTATGATTGAATCTCTGATTCTCTTAGAACATCATTAATACAATCCAGCACTACTTATTGTTCATGTAAAGAAAATAGTTTCAATTGACAATATGGATGTTAATGTGAGCATCTAGGTTTATTTTAACTTCTGTATAGTTCTTTTTATCCAGGTAACATATCCCACTGAGGATGTACAAACCACTGTGGATGTAGAAATCATTCATGAAGACATCATCATTTTTCTGTCTGATTTTGTCTCTAAATCATATATGACTACATGCCTTGGGGTGTTTTCAGTTTTAGAAAAAGGTTTTTTGGCAATCAGTTTTATTTTTATTAAGTAGTTAACCTACATTATTCAAAGCATATAATGACACAGAACAGTATATACTGTTTTACTCAGGAGAAGCCTGGTCTCACTCACATTTAACAGGCTGCAGGTCTAGAGGCTGAATTCAGAGTTCTTTGACCAGAATACGTCAAAGCACTAGAGTCACTGTGTTGTGATGGCAAGGTAGGTTAAGCTTTCCTTTCTTCCAGTGTGTAAGTGTCTGGGCTCTCATCTCCTCTCCACTCTAAGCTGTCTGCCTGTGACATCTTGTGCTTCTAACCTGGCTTATTCTGGGATCTGAGAGATAGAAGCAAAATATGTGATCCTTGCAAGTGCTTCATGGTCCTGGGTTGGCTTCAGCTCTGGTGTGGCACTCGTCATCTGTTGTGGTCTCATATGAACATGTGGAATGTGTGGTGCTACCTGCTTTTTTCTCATGACACTTCAGAAGTGACCGCTGCATTCCGAGTTAGCAGCTGCCACAGCTCCTGTTGGCTCTTTCTATAGTGCCATGTGCCTTTCATGGTCCTTTCATGAAGTAAGTAGTTCAGAGGCATTTATAGATGAGACTAACCAGGTCAGGGCTCATTTAGGAAGCTTGTCAAACTGTATGGTGCTCTACACAGGATCCAGGTCTGGTGCTGACCTGCCCCTCACTTGGCCCCAACCACAGAATATTCGAAACTGGAAAACTGCAAGTTTGAATCAAGCATTACTACATTGCAGATACAAGTCAGAAGAAGTTATTTATTCTTTTTAACCTTAAGTTTGCAGGTCTGTAAAATAGTTGGAAAAATATGGTGAATTGGGTGCAGGGAGGAAGACAGCCTTGCACAAATTCCTGCACTTAGAGCTGGTGCGCAATTAGCTGATAACACATGCTGGTTCCATCAGTCAGGATCTGCATGAGACGAATTGCTCCCTAAGGCTGTCATGAGAACTGCCTGCCTCAGTTCACCAAGTGAGGCTTCAGGGAATTAAGATGGGCAGCTTTAATTATTCATCTTGGGATTTTCACAACTGCTTGCATATTATCCACAGTATTTCATAGACTAATTACATTCCTCACTCCACAGGGCTTGCTGGGTACATTGTATCTTTGCTATTAAAGCTGGGTTCATCTTATTAAAACCAAGGAGCTCTGCGCACAACCTATGGTGCTTAATTCTGGCAAGCTGGGTTTAATCAGAACAATGGTCCCTACATATCTCCATTGTTTCTTTGGGTTAAATTCCCCATGTAATATGCCATAGGATTGTACTATTGACTGAAGCCAATGGGACACTTGTCCAGAAGACTAGGAGAGTTTTCTGGGAGCAGAGTAGTCACTGTTTTCACCATGTGTTAGTAGGGCTTTTATTCTTGCTATTTAAAGACTTAATAAACTAGAGACAATTGCTCTGCCTTTCCCAACTGACTTGGACTTGTGTGCGCTTTTTTCACTCACTTGACATTGATTTATTGAAGCTTCCTAGTAGGTAGGATCTATAATAGACACTGGATAATACAGAGATATTACTTCAAAGTGGGTCTCTTTTATCTAGGGAGAAAAGATCCCTGATGTAAGTGGCAAGGATAAGGCAATGAAATTAAACTACTTTTATGATTTATAGTCCAATGAAACAGTCCTAGGAGGTGTTAATTTGATATGAGTTGGTATTTCTATTCTTTCATTTTTAAAGCTCTACATCCTGAGACAAGTTTTCAAAAATGAATTCAGATGCCTCAATTGTAGGGTTTAGAGGATAAACTCTTACTTCATAATGCTGATACAAAATAAACAAAATGCAAACATTAATATTAAAGTCTGTGAACTGAATGTAGTGGTTCATGACTATAGTTCTAGCCACTGAGAGGGCGAGGTGGGGCTTGCTTGACTCATACATTTGAGATTACTGTGGACATTAAGCTTGTTTCTGTTAGTGTCAATATTAAGTTGATGATGCTTAGCAAGTTATTTATTTCAGTAGAGTAATGATTTCTCCTCAAAGGGAGACTGTTCTTTCCCATCAGGTATCAAGTTCTCCACACGTTATTTTCTTTCCCCTTCTAATCTTAGTAGCAGCTTCCTTGATAAGAGTTAACTCTCACTTCATGTTTATGATCATTGGCATATGCCTTCTTCCTCATTTTGGTAAACTTAGTTTTATTTTTTAAGAGCTTTTTTTTTTTTAAAAAGGATTTGTTTTATTATTTATTTATTTTTAAATTTTATTTATTTTTTTATGTGTATGAATGTACTGTCCGCATGTAGATTTGTCCTTCCGTGTTGTGCAATGCCACAGAAGTCAGAAGATGGCGTCAGATTCCCCTGGAACTGGAGTTAAAGATGGTTCTCAGCCACCATGTGGGTGCTGGGGATCAAACCCGGGTCCTCTACAAGAGCAGTCAGTGCTCTTAACTGCTAGGCCATCTCTCCAGCACAGGATTTGTTTTATTTTTAATTAGGGGTGTGTGTGTGTGTGTGTGTGTGTGTGTGTGTGTGTGTGCAGTTGACTATGGAGTAGAGAAGGGACTGCCAGATCTTCTGGAACTGGAGTTCTAGGCAGTTGTGAGCTGGCCAATGTAGGTTCTAGGAAGTAAACCCAGGTCCTCTGCAAGAGCAAGTGCTCTTAACCACTGAACCATTTCTCCAGCCCTTGGTAAGCATTTTTGAGAGTAAGGAACCACTTGTTAAATGTATCTGTAACCTTCTGGTTTAAAGCACATAATGAATTCAAGAATGAATATATTGAGTGATTTGGAAGAAGTCATATGATTTACTTAATTCTTTTTTTTAATTTACTTAATTCCTACCAAGTCCTACACACTTTCTTAAACTTGGCCCATTCATCATCAAACTTACCTCTTACAACAATATTAGTATGAAATAATACCGAGGTACAGAAAAGTAAGTAAGTTCCTACTATAACACCATCAGTAACTGCAAAGCCAGAATTTGAACCACAGTGGCCGGTCCCAGATGGCTTGCCTTTAGTGATTCACTGGGAGACTACATGGTACTCAATGCTGTTGATGGGAATGGAATTTTCAAGGTCCTTTATCTTTGTTTGGTACTGTGGATTATAAACTTATCTCACTATATTAATTTTCCAATCCATGAGCATGGGAGTTCTTTCCATTCTAATGTCTTCTTCAATCTCCTTCTTCAGGGGTTTAAAAATTTTTTTGTAGAGATCTTTGGGTCTTTGGTTAGGTTTGTTCCTAGCTATTTTATTGTTTTTGAGACTATTGTGAGTGGGAAGTTTTCCTTATGTTCCTTCTTCAGTTGCTTGTTGTTGGTGTAAAGAAAGGCTATTGATTTTTCTAGGTTAATTTTGTATCCTGCCACTTAACTGAAACTCTCAATCATTTCAAGGAGTTTTCTGGTGGGGATTTTAGCATCTTTCAGGTAAACTATCACATCATCTGCAAAAGGGATACTTTGACTTCCTCTTTTCCAATTAGTACTCCTTTAATTTCCCTTTCTTGCCTTATTGCCCTAGCAAGCATTTCAAGCACTGTATTGAAGAGGAGTGGCGATAAGGGGCAGCCTTGATGGGTCCCTGCCTTTAAGGGGAAATGCTTCTAACTCTTCCTCATTTAGGATGATATTAGTTGTGGGTTTGTTGTATATGGCTCATGGACTGGAAAAATTAATATAGTAAAAATGTCCATTCTACCCAAATTAACATACACATTCAGTGAAATCCCAATTAAAACCCCCACGAGTTTCTTCACAGACTTGGAAAAAAATCCTTATGTTCATATGGAAAAACAAAAGATTCCCAATAACCAAAACAATCCTGAGTGAAAAGAGCAATACAGGGGGGATCAATATACCAGACTTCAAACTATATTACAGGGCTATAGTCATAAAAACAGCCTGGTGGTGACACAAAAACAGACCCATAGACCAATGGAACAAAATTGAAGATCTAAACTTGAGCACATACAATTTCAAAGGGGCCGAGAAGACTCAACAGAGGAAAGACAGCATCTTCAGCATTGGTATTGGCAAAACTGGGTTACCACTGGTAGAAGAATAAAATTAAATCCCTGCCTCTCGCCCTGTACAAAAATCAACTCCAAATGGATCAAGGACAATGTGAAACCTGAAACTCTGACGGTGATAGAGGAAAATATTGGCAGCAACCTACAAGACATAGGTATAGGAGAAGACTTTCTAAATCAAAGACCATCTATGCAGGAAATAAGGTCAACAATTGACAAGTGGGAACTCATTAAACTCAAAAGCTTCTGTACAGTGAAAGAAACAATCAGTGAAGAGAAAACCCACAGAGTAGGAAGAAACCTTCACTGGTGATACATCTGACAAATCATTAACTTCCAGAATATATAAACTTCTCAAACAATAAAGAAGTAAGAAAACAAATGACTCACTGAAAAGATGGAGCAAAGAGCTCAACAGAGACCTCACAAGTGAGGAAATAAAGATGGCTGAGAAGCATCTTAAAAAGTTGTTCAACATCTTTAATAATTAAGGAAATGCAAATTAAAACCACACCAGGCTGGAGAGATGGCTCAGTGGTTAAGAGCACTGGCTGCTCTTGCAGAGCACCCAGGTTCACAACCTTAACTCCAGGTGCAGAGTAATCTTCCATGCTCTCTTCCCTCCATGAGCATTGCACGACGTGGATGCAGTTACACATGAGGAGGCAATACACTCATACACAACATAAAAATCAATAAAATTGTATTGTATCTCTTAAAAAAACCACTCTAAGATATCACCTCACTCTGATAAGACTGGCTAGGGTCAAGAAACAAATGATACCAAGTGCTGGGGAGGTTGTGGGGAAAGGGGGACACTCATCCACTACTGGTGGGAATGTAAACTCATACAACCACTATGGAAAGCAATGAGGAGAACCCTTAAAAGACTCAAAATGAGCCTACCACCTGACCCAGTCATACCACTCCTGGGTATATACCTACAAGACTCATCCTATTGCAGAGATACATGCACAGGCATGTTTATTGCAGCTCTCTTCACAACAGGGAAGAGCTGGAACCAACCCAGGTGCCCCTCAACAGATGAGTGGATAAAGAAAATGTGGTACATCTGCACAATGGAGTTCTATGCAGTGGTAAAGAAAGATGACATCGTGAACTTTGTAGGTAAATGGATGAACCTAGAAGACATGCTAAGTGAAGTAACACAGTCCCAGAAAGCAAATGATGAATGATATCCCTCATTTGTGGATGTTATCACCAAGTACCTAGCACCAAGGCAAACTGAGCAATGTTAATATTATATTCCTCTTTAGCTGAAAGCAAATGTGCTCCTATATTGGGAATCCTTTAACAGGCTCTAGAATTAATGTAGTACTTATTTTCAGACTTTGTAATTTTGGTATATGGGTGGAGTGTATGTATGCATATTTTAGAGTAATATAAAATTAAAAGGAAAAATGTGAATCCTGAAATATGATTGGGAAATAACATACAGTTTAGTTTCAGATGACAAAATATATATGTTGAAGCAATACAAATTAGAGGGAAGAACAACAAAAGAACTGAGACAAAGAACCAACTGAAACAGTAAAGTTCTCCCCAAAACAATAATCCTCTGCTTTGTAAAAGTTTAAAAAGACTCAGAAAAAGATACAAGACATGTATGGCAGAATGCATGAACTTGGGTGGGTTGGGGGGGCATGGAAAGGGAAATGAGTCTAAACTGGACTGAGAAATAATGTATGAAATGCACAGAACTTCAATAAAAATATTTTAAAAACCACCCAGCCAACCAACCAACAAACCAAACAAAAAACTTATCTCACTTGACTTTTTAGGAAAGGCATAGCAAAGTTGTATGATCTCCCCCTGACAGCTGTACAAACTCATGTTTAAAAGTTAACTGACGTGCTCAAAGTCACAGAGGCAACCTCCAGTGAACCATGGCATGCATTACAGTTGTTATTCTATTCTTTAGCTCTTTTCCTTATAGATATCTGTTTGCTTTATTTTTATGTGTATAGTGTGTGTGTGTGTGTGTGTCTCTGTGTTTGTGTACATGTGTATGGACACCTGTAGAGGCCAAAAGGGGGTGTTGGGTCCCCTGGGGCTAGGGTTATAAACATTTGTGGGCTGGCCTTCCACCGTGGGTGCTGGGAACTTAATTCCTGTCCTCTGGAAGAGCAGGTGCTCTTAAATAATGAAATATTCCCCAAATTTCTAATTCATTTATTTTAGCAAATAAGAAATAAATGTAGAATGCACAGAGCTTCGATCAATGACTCCCAGGACCACCTGAAGCACAGTCAACTCCAGATGGATCAAAGACCTCAACGTGAAACCCGAAACTCTGAAGGTGATAGAAGAAAAAGTTGGCAGTAGCCTACAGGACATAGGAGTAGGAAAAGCCTTCCTAAATCATACAGCAGCTGCACAAGTTATAAGATCAACAATTGACAAATGGGACCTCATTAAACTTAAAAGCTTGTGTACATCAAAAGAAACAGTCAGGGAAGTGAAGAGAAAACCCACAGAGTGAGAAGAAACCTTCACCACGGATACATCTGACAAAACATTGATTTCCAGAATAAACTACTCAAAAAACAAAGAAGAAAGAAAACAAATGACTCACTCAAAAGAGGAGCAAAGGGCTGAACAGAGACTTCACAAGTGAGGAATTAGAGATGGCTGAGAAACATCTTAAAAAGTGTTCAACATCGCTAATAATTAAGGAAATGCAAATTAAAACCACTTTAAGATATCATCTCACTCTGATAAGACTGGCTAGGATCAAGAAAACAAATGATACCAAGTGCTGGAGAGGTCTTGGGGAAAGGGGAATACTCACCCATTGCTGGTGGAAATGTAAACTCGCACAACCACTATGGAAAGCAGTGTGGAGAACCCTTGGAAGACTCTAAAATGAGCTTGCCACCTGACCCAGTCATACCACTCCTGGGTATATACCCACAAGACTCATCTTACTGCAGAGATTCATGCACAGCCATGTTTATTGCAGCTCTCTTCACAATAGCAAAAATCTGGAACCAACCCAAGTGCCCCTCAACTGACGACTGGATAACAAAAATGTGGTACATGTACACAATGGAGTTCTATGCAGCCATAAAGAAAGATGACATAATGAACTTTGCAGGTAAATGGATAGAACTAGAGGATATCATGTTAAGTGAAGTAACATAGTCCCAGAAAAACAGATGACGAATGTTATCCCTCATCTGTGAATGCTAGAGCAAATTACCTAGTTGTAAGGCAAACAAAGCAACATTAATGTCATCTGAAATCATCAACTGTGCTCTTATTTTGTGAATCCCTTAACAGGTTCTAGAACTTTTCAGAGTTAGGAAGTTTTGGCATATGGATGAAGGATATGTACGTATATTTTAGAGCAATATAAGATCAAAGGAATGTGGAAAAAAACTAGTTTGTCATGACATTATGTCTAACCACAGTTTTATTTTATGGGAGTGCTTCTTAGTATTTCTTATACGAGGCTGCTTGAGCTTTTGTCCAAGAATTTTCTAAAATATTATAAAGTAGTTAAAAGTATCAGTCTGGTATAACTTATCCTTTCTGGATGCTTAATGACCATACTTAATGCCCATATTAATTTGGCCGAGGGTCTTAAGAGATAACTTTGTTCCTTGCCCTCAGAGGTCAACTAAGTCCCAGGGGATTATGCATGGGGGCATCTCTTGAAATGTCCTGCAAATGTGAGTCACCAGTCTTCCTGTGCAGGGAGGTCTTGGAGATCCACTAATGGGATTTCAGCCAGTGTCCAGTCTACAAAGAAGAAAGTCTACTCATGCTTCAAAAAGGGAAGCCTGGTCTAGCAAGACCTGACTTTGTCCTCCAGTGGATGGAACTGGTGATTGAAAAGCCAAAAGTAGCCAGGGGCTGCCCCCCCTTAAATACCTGTGTGACCTTGAGGACCAGATCTCAACTGATCTTGAAAAAACAAAAACCTTGGTTAATCTGGGCTAACTGTGTGGCCTTAAACATCCAAAAGGAAAGTATAACCATAAATAAATAAATAGTAAGGCCTGAGAAATTAGGCTTCAGGTATAAAACTTGAGATCTTAGTAAAAAGACAAAAGAGCACAGTTGTTTTGCCTGTCATCATCAACAACAACAACAGCAACAACAACAACAACAGAAAAGATTGTGTCAAAGAACTGTCTGAAATGGTGAACTTCTGTTCGAAACAGTCAACTTCTGCATTGAGAATTTTAAGAGAGACTGAGAAAAAGATGAAAAACATGTTTGGCAGAATGCATGATGTCTGGTTGGGTTGGGGGGCAGAGAGAGGGGTACAGGTCTAGATTTGATTTGTAATGTAATTTTGTATGAAATGCACAGAGCTTCACTAAAATATAGGCTTTAAAAATAAAAAAAGGTAAAAGCATAAATGTAGGATTTGATATATGGCATTTCAAACTAAATTGTGGTAATTTTACCATATTATGAACTAACTTTTAAGAAAATATGATTTAATTTTATGAAAAGATATATTTTCATATATATCATAAGTTCTAAAGTACTTCCCTATTGTTGAATTCTTGGTTTTTACTTCTTCCAGGACTAGGGATTTTACATTACTCTCACCAATGACCTTTCATGTAAATCTAGAACATGTCTGAATTTATGACAAGCTTCCTTGAAACACACCACACTTAGAGGTGGGGTTACTGAGTTAAAGATTTTGAACTCTTGCCTGGCCATTACCAATTATTTTCCAAAACAGGAAAGTACCTAATAAAATTGGTTGAATGAAGGAGGAAAGGATTTATCCTGGATGCATGGGATTACTCATCATTAGTTTGATTTGGTCAAGAAAATAGAGGTTTAGAAAGTGTTTTTTTTTTTTAAATCAGTTTAGTCTAGGCATAGGGGCTGATGTGCAAATCAGAGTGAGGCAGCGGAATCTTCAGCCAGGAGATGGGTGAGACCATCATGACCAATTCCAGCCCAATACACTGGAGTTGCTGGAGCTCATGGAGACATCCCAGAAACCATCACAGTGGACACCATAATTGTCAGGTAGGAACTCAGGAAGAGTTCCAAAGTGCTGCTGTCTCTGGCCCATGGGAGTTTAGGCTTCTACTTCATTTCTGCAACCTAGTTCTCCTGTGAGTTCTTCCACTGGTAAACTCTGGCTCTGAATCACTTGGTGGTAGTGATTCTCAAACTCCAGCTCTCCCTGCAGAAGGGTGAGGTGCCAGAGCTGAGTGGCTCACTGAACCCAGGACCCTTCCCTTTGTGTCCTCAGTGGAACCTCAGAGAACCTTTAACACCTCTGCTGACCGGAAAGTGAAGATACAGCTGCTTTAGTTTTTAATTTGTGCATTTTGAGGGCAAATGTATGAAATTTCTTTTCTACTCCTGTTCCTGTAGGTCACTCATTTCATCCAACAGATATTACTTTTGTAAATTTTTTTATTTTATGTGTATGGATGTATTGCCTACATGCGTGTAAGTGCATCCATGTCATGCAATGCCCATGGAGTTCAGAAGGTAACATTAGATTCCCGCAC
Source organism: Rhizomys pruinosus (assembly GCA_009823505.1). Taxonomy (NCBI): domain Eukaryota; kingdom Metazoa; phylum Chordata; class Mammalia; order Rodentia; family Spalacidae; genus Rhizomys; species Rhizomys pruinosus. The sequence continues at coordinate 6,582,306 of VZQC01004414.1, forward strand.
ACTTTGCCACCATGTGGATGCTGGAAATTGAACGGGGTCTTCTGCAAGAACAGCTAGTGCTCCTAACTGCTGAGCTATCTCTCTAGCCAACCCCCTCCCCAACAAGCATTCTTTTTTTTTTAGTTATTCATTGATTTATTTTAGCAACATTTGTGTTTTTCAGCATCCAAGTCCTATATTTCCACTTTTTTTGCCATTCATTTTTTTATTGATGCTTTGTGTATTTCATATATCATTTTACAATTCAGTTCAGGCATATATCCCCTTCCCTTCCCCCCCACTCCACCCCTACCCACCCCAGATCATGCATTCTGCTGTAACTTTTCTGCATCTTTCTCTGTTTTTTTGTTTTGTTTTGTTTTCATTTTTTTTAACAATAAGTGATAATCTGTGAGTACAAGCATCCTTCATGTAAAACCAATTTGCGAGCAGTTGTGCCCAAACCCACACAACTCATGGGTCCCACCATCCAGCAAGGGGGGCTTGTATGTTCAATCAAGTTGATCAAATGAGTGTCCAGTCTATAATGCTGACTGTGGACTGTGGCTTTGATTATGTTGAGGAATGATCCTTCCAGTCCAATTCCCTCTAATACTTTAATCATGAAGGGGTGCTGGATTTTGTCAAAGGCCTTTTCTGCATCAATTGAGATGATCGTGTGGTTTTTGTCCTTCAGTCCATTTATGTGTTTTATGATATTTACTGATTTTCATATGTTGAACCATCCCTGCATCTCTGGTATGAATCCAACTTGATCATGGTGAATCATCTTTTTGATGTCGGTCTGTACATGGTTTGCAAGTATTTTTTTTTTAATTTTTATTTTTATTGATGCTTTGTGTATTTCATACATCATTTTCCAATTCAGTTCAGGCATACATCCCCTTCCCATCCCCCCACCCCACCCCTACCCATCCCAGATCATGCATTCTGCCGTAACTTTTCTGCATCTTTCTCTGTTTTTTT